>OAMR01000715.1:229374-252396 GCA_900205405.1 Echinochloa crus-galli | reverse complement strand
TACCCTCCGCGGGCGCTAGATGTGTATAAGAGACAGCACCCAGCCTGCCAGCCGCTCGAGGCTCTTCGCAGCCCAGCAACCTCACGCGTGCTTGCGCGGCACAGCTGGCCGGCTCGCACTGCCCGGCCCAACTTTATGCGCAGCGCTTCTCTTGCTGGGCTGACGGGCGGGCCGCCAAATCGGCCTGTGCACGCCGCGCCCCCTTTCCCCACCTCAATCATGGTCGCCCATTAGATCGGACGACCACGAGTGGAAATCGGAGGTATATAAGCCTAGCCGGCGCCTTCAACCCTAACCCTAGGGCCATTTGCCCCTCTCCTTTCAGCCCGAGCCGGCGGCGCTTTCGCCGCCGCGCCGCCCATTTTGTCTGGCGGCCATGGCCACCACTACGGCTGGTCGCTCTCTCTCTCTCTCTCTCTCTCTCTTCCCTGAGTGGAGGCGGGCAGACACAGCATGCACTGGCTCTTGTGTCGTGACCGTATCCGCCGGATCCCGTGTCAGCGACGTACTCGCGACCGGCAGAATAGCTGAATAGGACCTTGCTCTGGTACATGCAGCAGCAAGGCAAAGGCATGCACCCCACAAGAGGCCAAAGGGGAAACATCAAAAATGATTTACTCCCCATGGCCCTGAACCTAGCTACTAGAGCTAGCTTCTTCTTCTCTTCCTCTGCATCTACAGCACGCAGTTGCCATGCCTCCATATGCCCCATTAGCCAGTGTCACACAAATCTCTCCTCCCAGCAAGGGATGGACATGTTTCGTAGCACAGCAAATATAGGCGCATGTAGGCAGGCCGCAAACGGGGTGGTCTCCCTCCTGCTGTGCCATGGAATTCGTCGACAAAGAGACAGCGTGGTCAGAGCCGGTGCAGGCAAACCGAGAGTCGTGTGCCCCCGGCGGGCCCCTGCTGCTGCTTAGCTTTTCCTTACCTCTGTCGTCTCGTCTCTGTGCATGCTTCTGCATGTGTGCCTTTAGGCCAGTCTCAGTGCAGGATTTCATCACACGGTTACCTAGACCAAAATCTATGAAACTGTGCCAAATGAGTTTTACTCTCACATCCCATGAAACTCTTCCCTCTCTCTCCTCTGCCGCATCAGCACATTTAATGCCATGAAACTCCCATAAAACCCCCACTGAGACTGGCCTTAGTCAGTCTAGTGTTGTGCTGCCTTCTTGCTCGCGCGCTTGGCGGAGGAGATCAGTAACTAGCTTTTATATCATTATTTAAAAACGCATTAGCTTTTATATATTTGCAGTGCAAGGGTCAAGGGTGATGCAAGAAAAAGGGCAGCCCTTCCAGCTGGACCATGTTTATGTTTCTATTATCTTTTTGCTCCCAACCCCACCCGGCCTCTTCTTAATTTTATCCATGCTTTTTTATAATTTTTAACTACGAGGACCGGCGGCAGGCATGCAACCAGCGCGTGCGTGCATGAGCTAGCTCCGGCCGCGGCCGGGCCGGCAAAAACTAGCAAAGGCCATCAGCTTTTATTTGTTGCTTCTCCAATTCTACGGAGTACTATACTAGCACTACATTTTCTCCTAGAGTTTTTGCTAGCCTTAGCAGTAACCATGATCCGTTTCATGATGGTCAGCATGACAAGGGGATCATTAGCAGTTCCTAACTAACCTATTAGCAAGTTAAGTATGCATATATGTGCACTAATAATAATCTCTCTCTAGCTTCAAGCCCACAGATTCTCGGACGTACATTGAAATCACTTTCTCACTAGCTACTGCAAGTTGCACTGAAGGCCAGGCCAGGCCAGACCACGCATCCTGCGGCTGCAGTGGCGCTATAATTCCCTGCTCACCATAGCCCACATGCCTCTGATTCCACAGTCGACACTATCATTTGCAGGCCTGTAGCTTCCCTACATTTGTCCCTGCGCGCCCTGCCCAGGCTTTGCCGTACCTTGTCCTATATCCTACTGCTACTACGCGAGCTACAGTCCGCGGTGCAGTCCCAACAGCCATGGCTTCTTTTCTTCTTCAGCCATGGCTGGACTACATTTTTCTAAAGCTCTGAAACCCATACACACCACTGCCTCTTCAGTCTAGCTAGTCTGTGTCTGTCTGTACTCATTCGCTGTATAATATACCCTCTCGGCCAACAAAGACCACACTGTTCTGTTCACTCCTGCGAGCACTCTCTGCAGTTTCCACTATAAAGAATGCAGCAGGCTCAAACCGAATGATGCGAGCACTTGCCGTCTTCCTTTCTTTACTAGTGCATGCCACTCGCGAGCTATATCATTTGCATTGGGAGGATTGATATTTAGGGGAGCTGAGCCTGAGCCTGAGCGAGGCCGGCGTCGCTGAATCTGATGCACTTTCATACTCAGGTGCTGCTCCTGCTGCTGCTGGTGATCATATGGACGCCATGGAATCATGCGTGCCCCCTGGCTTCAGGTTCCACCCCACCGACGAGGAGCTCGTCGGCTACTACCTCAGGAAGAAGGTAGCCTCCCAGAAGATCGACCTCGACGTCATACGCGACATCGATCTCTACCGCATCGAGCCATGGGATCTCCAAGGTACTACATATTACACTAGCCTGACGCCTGAGGCAGCAGCAGGCCGGGTTTCTCGATTCAGATATCTGCAGCTCTTCATTTTCAGGTTTTCATTTAGTATGAGCTGATCCTGATTTATCTGTGCCTATGGCTGCGAAATCAAATCAAAGAACATTGCGGAATCGGATATGAGGAGCAGAACGAGTGGTACTTCTTCAGCTACAAGGACCGCAAGTACCCAACGGGGACGAGGACCAACAGGGCGACCATGGCCGGGTTCTGGAAGGCCACGGGAAGGGACAAGGCTGTGCACGACAAGAGCCGGCTCATCGGCATGAGGAAGACACTCGTGTTCTACAAGGGCAGGGCGCCTAATGGGCAGAAGACCGACTGGATCATGCACGAGTACCGGCTCGAGACCGATGAGAATGCGCCGCCGCAGGCAAGCTCTCACTCAACTCCGTGATCGATCTACCTTAATTTACCCTCGCAACTCGTACTGATGCACTAAGTAGTATATATAGCATTTTCTTTAAATTCTACTCCGTATTAATTAGTCCAAGTTGACAAGTCAGAGTACTAGCTAGTAATGAAAAGCTACAGTTGATACTTATCCACTACAAGCTGATTCTTCTACAATCTAAATTATCAGCATCTAATAGTAATTTGACTGGTTAACGATTTATAGAACACGTCTTAAATAAAATTTAACTACCATGGCTCATCTGCATTATTCATCTTGAGTTCTATACCTTCAGTCTTCCAGTTAATAAATATGTAATGCATCAGGTAATTAATAATATGTTAAAGCTTAATGTCTCAATTATAGAGACCAAGAGATCTTCTCTAAAGTAGTGCGCACAAATTAAACCTGCCAAGTCCAAGATGCATGCGTACTGCATGCCTAACTCATGCTCCACTACTGATGGACCATAAGAGCAACTCCAGCAGTCCCTCTAAACAAGCCCCCAAGCTAAATTTGGAGGGTCAAACAAAAAAGTTGAACTCCAGTAGGGCCCCTTCTTGACCCCGTATTATGGGGAGACTTCTAAATTTATCCCCGACCCTCCATTCCTGGGGGGTCTCTAGGGAGGCCTCCATCTTTAGAGGCTATTGTTGGAGTTGAAACAAGTTTTGAGACCCGTAAAAAATAGATGAAGCCCTCATTTGATATTTAGAGGGCCTGATTTAAGGGCTATTGCTAGAGTTGCTCTAAGCACCACAGATGCTCCTGTTACTTTCTAGCTCTCGGCGCTCGCAAGATAACTAGATAAGTTTCACTTTCTGTGAGACGTACTTGGCCCTTGAAACTTCCAAACACTTCTATTCTTCTGACCTCACCACTAAAAAAAACTTTTCCCACGGAAACGCATGCGCATGCATGTCCTAGTTAGAGTTTCCCAGTGTGAACGTTCTTGCACGCGCCATTATCCACGAGCTGTATGCAACTAGCTACTGCTCATACTCATCACACAGTACTGGCGGTAATGCTCCAGCACTCCACTATCAACCAGTCAACCACAGTGGAGCTAGGCAAAGGCAAATGGCTGATTATTACCTTTTTCTAACAAGATAATTTTCGTGTGCTCCAGGAAGAAGGCTGGGTGGTGTGCCGGGCGTTCAAGAAGAGAACAGCATACCCGGCACGCGGCATGGCAATGGCATGGGACTCCGGCTACTCCTACCGCGATGTCAGCGTCATGGGCGCGGCGGCGGCTGCAGAGGCAGCGGCGTTCGTGGATCCCAACGCGGCGTACGCGGCGCAGATCAGGCGGCAGCCCAAGAGCGCCGCCGCGTGCTTCAAGCAGAGCTCAGTCCAACGGAGTGCGGCGGCGGAAGCATGGAGGCGACGGCGACGGCCGACGTGGGCTCGTCGCAGCTGGCCGCCGACCACGGCGAGGACGACGACGACATGGCGGCGTTGCTGTTCCTCAACAGCGACGGGAGGGAGGAGGCGGAGAGGTGGAGAGGGCTGCTCGGCCCGGCCGGCGGGGACGGTGACTTTGGACTCTGCGTGTTCGAGAAATGAGTGGCGGGCGCGGCGCGCCGTGCGCGTGCGCGTGCGCGCTGTGGCGCGGGTGCATGCACGGGATGGTGCATGTGATATATTATATGGTTATAGCTGAAAGTTGGTGCTCTCGATCTCTCTCTCGTTTTCTTTTCTTTTCTTCTACTTCCTTTTGTATGTTTTCCTCAACAAATGTGATTGTAATGTTCACCTGTCTCTGTGCAGAGTCATAAGATGCATGGCATTATTCCGGCCGATGTGGTTTCCTTTTTGGTTGATGTGACCCAACATATATGCAAAGCACTTCTGGTTTATCGATGGCTTCATCACCATCTATGCATAAAAATAGACTAGAATATATAGTGTACACAATACCTTCTCAGGGTATTTAGCACGAACACGTCGAGCAGGAAAAATGATTAATAGTTTCCACATGCATATATACTACAATATGCATTCTGAATGGTACGTGTAGCATGAAACACGTCAGGCAAGAAAAATGCTTTATAATTTCCATGCATATAGAATATGTATTCTGAATATATAGTACTATATGCGTCTAATAGTATAGTATAGCCCAACCATATAGACAAATGAAAAAATAGGAAAACCATAATAGGGGTCTTTTATTAAAATAATATTTATCTTGGAGTATAAAATGCTCTAGGGTTAAAAAATTTATGAACTTTCACACAAGTCCATAAACTCTTTTTAAGGTTCGAGTTTCTCACTTGGAGTGAATCACATAAATAACAGGTTTGATGACATATGTACGACCTCACTTGATAGTTTGTTGACCTAGATGAGAATCCGAAAAAGGTTTAAGGAGCCCCATTGCTGCATTGCATATGAGTCTTTTATCTTGTAGTCTACCATGGCTGAAAGCAAGTTCTCTCAGTACGTGTCTTCGTGTCAGATTGAACTACGGTAATGGAGTGCAATTGAGATCGAGAGCAGAGCAGCATTTACCCTTTCCTACACACATTCTAATATCTATGGTCTTAGAATGAGTGCAGTTACAGGCATTTAACATTTTTCAACAGAGATATATATCATGCATGCCGCAAGATAGTTCATATATATATTATTGATTTTATTTTAGTGAATCTGAACACATTTTGATGTAAATATATAGAGCTCAAAGCGATGCGAGACACAGTATGCTTTGAAAGAAAAGAGATACATCAATACCTGGAAGAAAATGTCAAATGAACGCCTCTGGATCTATCCAAACTCCGGAGTATCATGCAAGTTCAAGAGATTGTGCACGCCTTCCGCATACATATGCTTCTTTGGAGCCTTCTTCTTTTAGTAATCCAGCAAGCAAGTAGTGACTGCAATTGAGGATCAAGACTGGTGATCGATAGAAGAAACTATGTCAGGCTAGCATTAGTTCTAGAGTTGCAGAGCAAATAAATAATCAAAACCATAATTCCGATCCTGCTGGCCTGTTAATCAGAAATAGAATTTCCTAGATAAGTAAGACAGGCCACTGATTAAGGAATCCAAGGTTAGGACGAACCTAATCAGCAGCAGAGCCCGGCGCGGAGCCAAAGCGGCGAGGCGTGGGGACGATGTCCACCTCCCGGCGAGGCGGCGACCGGCGGCCGGCTTCGCCGACGAGTAGGGCATCCACGAACCAGCGTATGCATGTGGGCCTGGGCGACAAAGACACAAGCGGCCTTATTAACAATCAAGGAGGGCCCATGTACCATGTGGGCAAGTTAGGCCTGGTAACAGAAAGCCCGCTTTCGCAGTTTCGGGCTCCTCATCGGCCCAGTTGTGTTTCCAGTCTTCTTCTTCGACGGGCTGCCCGGTTCCACCGTTGGTCCAGCATCATCAGTGCGGGGGAGGAGGAGCGGATCTCCGGTGAGGGTCGAGGGATGGCGAACGGCGGCGGCTACGGGTGGGCCCTCGCGGCGGGCTTCAACGCGGCGCTCGCCGCCATCTCCGCCAAGTTCTTCGCTACCCTGGTACCGTGCCGCCAACCTACCCCCCTCCTCCCTCTACCGCTAGCTCTCTCTATACGATCTGAGATTCCTTTTTGGCTCGGCTTCGCAGCTTCGTGCTAGCCAATTTGTTTGGATGATTGGTCCATGGCCATGATTATGTATTACTTGCTCGATCGAATCCGAAAGTGCCTGCTGGAGAATTTGACTTTAGATTTTGAACCTCTAGTTTGATGAACAGAAATGGATCACATTATCGCTGACATCATGTACATGTTTCAAAAGGGGAATTAACTGACTTTGTGATGCGCTAGGGTATTATTATGTTTCAATTCGTGAAGAATATCTCACTATTTTTTTACTTTATTTAAACCTACCCAAGGGATTCAGTCCCTGGCTCCCTGCTTATAGTGTAGAGCAGGAGCAGAGCTGAGCAGGTAGTATAACCAATTTACCGTACCGTAAAGCTGGTACAAGCAACTATCAAAAACAATTTCTATGTTTTTTCTTGGACTAGAGATGCGAAATGCTATGCATCGGAATATCGGATAGAAGGGAAAAATAAAAATATGCCTCCTTTATTAAGTGGGGACAAACTATTTCTTACTAACTGCCTGGTCTTTTAGTTCCCTGCTTCATGGCTCAATTTACATTGTCACTTACTCTGATCTCGTCTAACACAGCTTCTCAAATATGGTATGGTGATACTTTTCAACGTTACAATGTGGGGATGTTATGTCAACAGCCTCAAAGCTTTGTCGTCCCTTCAGGCAACAGTTACAAACTTTGCTGCCAACTTCATCTCATCTGGGCTTGCAGGGTATTTCCTGTTTCATGAGCCCCTTCCTTCCAAGGTAATGTCGGAATTCTCCATTTTCTGTGGCGCATCTTGAGGATCATCGTTTATCCATTTATTTGTTCAAATTATGGTCTCTGTCAAAAGTTCTATGTTTAACCATGCAAATTCACCCTTCCTGTTTCTTCATCTTAGTCAAGAAAGCATTCGTTGTTGGCTCATCTGATGAGTCGCATGATGATAGCTATTTCCAATTTTACCGTTCTCTTCTAAATAACAGTGGTGTCTTGAATCTTGATATGTAAAACTGGTTCGTAGGAAAGAGTAGCTCATTAGAACAGTTAATTCCTAGGCAACAAACATGATCTAGTGCATCAGCGTGAGCAACTGCCTATGGCAGGTGCTCATTGGTCACGAGTCATCAAGATAAGGATCATCCTCTACATCTTTATGTGAGATACTACATGATCTATATAAATTAAGCCTTGCCAATATCGACAAGCTGACTAGTGCAGGACTCAGTGCAATTTGATTTATTTATTAATTCTTATGATATGTTTCCTTTCATTGACATGATTGTTTTGGGCTTATTTTGTAATGCTCTTAGGACAGCTCTTTTGACATGATTATATGTTTATGCAGTGGTTTGCTGGTGCCAGCCTTATCATTCTTGGCGTCTTTATACTCAGCAAATCAAGCATCGACGAGAAACAGAGTTCAGATTAGGAGGAAGTTTTGACCAATAGTTTTAGGTGTAACAAAAGTTGAGCCTTCTTATTCTTCTTGTATGTTCCCACGGGATGTTTGTCCATCACAATGCAATGAGAAATCGGACCGGTCATCCGGCTAATGCAATGTGCCTATTATGTTCTATTGCCACTTGATCTCATTTCTTTCATGATTATTATGAAGTTGTCCAGCTCGTTTACCAACAGAGATGGTGGCGCTGCATTGATGTTTACCACTGTCATTGTATGTTAGTATGTATATGGTATAGTTTGCTGTTATTTTGATTTCAAGGTGCGACAAATCAAGCTGTGGTAGAATCATCCAGTGGAGTTTGACAGTTTTGTCATCTTCCCCCTGGTGAATTTTGACATGTTTGTTAAACTGATCTCTCAACTATTTCCAGACATCTACAATCGTGCCGGGGCTGCCACAGGTGCCGGTGTGCAGGCAAGCACGGCCATGTGGTTAGTGCCTGCAGGAGAAGTGCGGATCAATTTTGGGCTTTCGACAGATCGACTAGAACCGAGCCAGTGCGCAATAACGTGGAAAGGCATTTCGCCCGTTGAAGAACACCTATCGAAGGGCTTTCACTGCCCCGATCTTCCCTTTACGAAAAGCATGTTACCAAAAAGGACTGTAGGGTGTAGGCTGCCAATTTTAGCAGTCAACTTTGGGGTAGAAACCTTTACATCTTGTCGCAAAATGACGGGAGATATCGTGCTCGTCTCTGTTTCATCTGCACTGGTGCAGGACGTAATACGCGGCCAAGAATGCCGTGTGCCGCTCGCTGATAGCAGAAACTGACAGCTCGCGCTATCAGGCGACTGTCAGGTTGCCGTTTCTCCTGATCCGTCAGTCCGAGAAAGAGACAGTAAGCAAGTGATGTGTGGTTACGCCGCCATCAATCAGCAGCGTAGGAATCAATTACTCGGCAGCGACGTCCAGCAGTCGTGACTCGTGAGGAAGAAAAATTACTGGGCTAGGGGGGACGGGGAACGGAACCGTCGTGCTCAGGCCGATTGAGTGGCCGTTCACATCGATTGAGCTCGATCTCATCTGAAATATTCCTCGGGTGCAGGGTAGGGCAGGGCCAGCGTGACGTCCCAGCCATTTCTGTTGTGGAAACTGCCAATGGCAGAGGAGAAGAATGGAGGGCAGGCGTAGAACAGGAGCACGAGCGTCGCCTACTGGATCGATGGAGCAGCAGCTTTTGGCAAGACGGGAGATTCCTGTGAAACAGATGTAACGCAACACACACACACACACAAGAGTCGGCATCAACATCAGTGGTGGTTCGCGCTAGAGCAAATATTCCTAGGCAAAAGCTGTAGGGCCGCCCGGAGACGATCCTGATTCCGATCCTGACCTGTCTTGGTTCCGAGCTTGGAGGTTAGCCCGAGGAGGGACCCGCCGCGCAGCAATGTGTTACGAGTATCTGTTCTTCTATCCTGCAGATTAATTAGCGTAACTGCACCGGCGCCTTCACGATAATGGCCATGTTATCGTAACTAACACTTGGATTCAAACATGACCAATTTATCATAACTGCACAGGAAATTCAGACTCATGTATCTATAGATTTGATTATAGAAGAAGGAACAGATACGCAGGCGGCAGAAGGAATGGCGAAAGCGAGGAACAGCCGTTACCTGACAGAATAGCACGGGCCCAGAATGGCTTCCAGCACCCCCACGGACCACGTGACTAGGAACGCGCGAAATCTGCGTGTGGCACGCCACAGAGACATGCTCTCTCTCAAGTACACCAAACTGCGTCACACGGGGGTTCGTCTCCGTGCTCCGGTCCTTTCACGTACACGACACGATACGACGAAACCCGGCCGGGCCGTGCAATGCATGCAGGCGGACAAAAGCAACGCCCGCAGCCTGTCACCCTTGCGGTGGTAGCTGGCTGGAGCTGGAGCAGTAAAACCCACGGTGCCGCGCCGCGTGAGTCCCGGCCCGGCCTGGCCTGGGGTTTGGTTGGCGTCACCAGATAAACCCGCCCACATGATCCCTCCCCAGCTTCCCCCGCCACTCCTCCTTCCTCTCCTACTACCACCGCTGTATTTTCCATTCATTCACTCCAGCAGCCGCGCGCCCGCACGCACGCACGCCACGGGCCCAGCCAGAGCTAGCCAACCCAGCAGCGCGTTCACGTCGTCACCATGCCGCAGCGAGAGGTCATCAATAAGGCGGCCGGCGGCGGCGGCGGGACGAGGAGGCCAGCTGGGCACGCCGCCGCCCAGGTGGAGGACGTGGAGCAACCCCGGCGGCGTGCATGCAGATTGAGTATGTAGATCGAGTTGGGTCTTGGGTGTACATTTTTTTCCCCCGTTTTCTTTTGTTATCATTCTCATCAATGGCCGTTGGAATGTGAATCGGAACATGAACAGTTTGCTGGTAGTAGCACTGAAATTCTCTACTGGTTTGCCGTGCTTAAATTTTTCATTTTTTTGATACTTATTTGCTATGCTTTCATTGGTTGCCACGTACGTTACCCCGTTTCGGAACGCGGGATTTGCATTTGAATACGAATTTCCCCTCGCAGAACATGATGTGCATGAAAGAAATCCGACTGAAATTCTGCGTTCCACGTGATGTACACAGTACAGTACCTTTTTCACACTGATTTAAGTTTGCCAGATAAAATAAAGGATGACTAGCAATTCTCTAAAATAGGGAAAATGAAATGGAATAATGTTTGGGACAGGATTTTTAGACCACCGCCGAGCACTGCACTGTCGGGCTCTGAGAAAATAGCCTTGGTACTTGAAGAAACTGTGAAAATAGTGTTGGTACTTGTAGCGGCCAGCGGGCGATGCGCTTCACAATCACAATTCACAATGAATGAATGAGGCTTGAATGGAACCCAAACAAAGTGTCACAATGAGATTGTATCTAGCAGCGTGACACCTTGGAATGGACGTCTTGAGCATTGTAGATCATGATAGCCGAGGCAAGTGGACGGACGGCGAGAGGTTGGAATATATCAGGCCCGGCCTCTTTATATTCTCTAGTGGAATAGGAGTGAGCATTTAGCAGACGCAGGCATGATGATGGCTACCTTGTCTCCGTTGTTCTTGCTCTGCTCCATCAACAACTCTCAAGTCTCAACAACAACAGTCGTTGATCGCCCTGGATCACGCAGGGTCTCGGTGTTGGCTTCGATTTCGGCGGCATCCCCGGGCGGCCCCCAGGCTGCTGCTGATGAACTCTCTGCCTCTGCCTCTGTTGTGTGGGTGGGTGCATCTGTCTGGCCCACATGTCATTGGAATGTTCTTTGGATCGTGGATTATGGAAGGATTTGGACGGAAGTTTTGTTCGGTTCAGCTGAGGTGCGATCCAGACATGCATGCATCCGGAGGTGGTTGCCTTGCCTGTGACATGCATGAGTCGTTGTTACTGTACGGCACGTGATCGAGGTCAGAATCGAATGAGGAAAACGGCTGCATCGATGTGAGCACAGATTAGAATGGGCATCTCAATCCTGTCAAAGCTTGGTCAGAGAAGACGGCCGGTTAGGTTCGGCTCTCTGTTACCAGTGCATATAAACAGACAACGGGCGAGGAATCTGATTGATCTCAAGTACCCCACTTCCACCACTTGATGATACCGCTAGTTGAGGTGTGGCGTTGCTGAAGCTAGCAAGCTTCCAGGACGTGTCTGCGTCACTCACCTACCTGTCTACTGCAGCAGTATTCATTCTTTTTCTTGGGATGATGACACCGCACACTGCCAGGGATGGGGATCGTATGCATGGAAGCGGCAAAGCCTGTGCGGGTTCCGATGCCTAGCTAGCTAGCTACTCCAAATGGAAGCCGGCCGCTCCTGTTTCGAGTTACGACGATGACGCTGCCTGCAACTGCAATCACGGCAATCGCGCAGCAGAGTCACGGGCGGGGAGGGAAGGAAAGCGAATGCATGATGCATATAGGAGTATGCGTTCATCCGGGCGCGAGCGTCCTAGGGCCGGGGCAGCCGCAACCCGGAAGGAAAGCGACCGCATGCTTTGGTTTGGATAGCTGAAGCTGACCTTGCTTGCTTTGTTTCCCTTTCCCTGGCCAGGGAGGGACATGGAGGGAGGGAGGTTGACCTCGCTGACGAATATAATAATGACGCGCACGTTCTTGTCCCGTCCTTGTTGTTAGCTTGCCAATTGGAGCTTGGAGTTGTTGATCTTGTTTCTTTTGTTTTATCATTATCGTATGTAAAAGGAACAAATAAAAATCCAGGAAAGTATGAGACTCGCGAGGCAGCGACGATCCTGCCGTGCCCAGAGAGTCTCGAATACAATCATGCGCACCATGCATTTGTAGTATATTTTTTGAGCAAAAAATTCTTATCAGCATTTAAGCACCCGAGGACACAACACAAACGAAAACCACGGGCTAGGCCTTTATCTTGACTCGAGTGTGGGCTGCTAGGCCTATTTGATGGATGGACGACGGATAGGCCGGACCTTTCCGTGGGCTGGGCTATTATCATGAAGCGGGCCGGACTACATCAGTTTTAAACGAGGCCCATAGAAATTGGACGTCAGAATCAGAAGGAAAAATTCGACGGCGAACTCGCAAGAATACAAGACACCTCTCACAAGAGGACCCAATATCTCGCAAGAGGAGACACGCACTAGAAAGCCACACACGTCGAGCTCTGTCTCACTCCAGGAGCGCGCAGGTCCCTAATTCACGTCCAGGCGGCCCAAAAGTCCAAACAGATGATAATAATAAAACCAGTCACAGTCTTAAACGATTGATTAATATTCCTAAGCAGTGGCGCACAGCTCCTGCTGGCTACGGCTGATACTACCTCCGGCCTCCATCATCTGATGACAAGGCCCACCACGGCCAGGAGGAGGATGTGTTGAGAGGCGCTGGATCCATGGCCGGCGTGAGCGTGACGACGCGCGGGAGAGATAAGGCCGGCCCATCCCGGCGGGGACAATCATGGAGTACGTATTCATGTGGCTGCCTACCGGGACCCTGTTGCGTGTGCAGTCGTGGCGACCGGTGGGAGCGCGGCCGAGTCGACGTAGACGGCGACGCGTGGCCTCCATGATTGAACGGAGAAAGATAGCGGCAGGTCTCTCTCTCTCTTCTCTGAGTGGAGGCGGGCACTGGCTCGTGTCGTGACCGTATCCGCTGGATCCCGTGTCAGCGACGCACTCGCGACCGGCTGGGGCACGGGGAAATACCATCAGGCGAAGACTTGACGAGGTAGCCGTGGCATGCAGAGAGCGGCAGAGCGCGTCCTTTTCGACGGCCGCATGATTGGGTGGGCCGGGCGTACGGCACCGTACGGTACTCTGCTCTTTCCCGGAAGTTGCGCGCGAGACCGGCGCAATTCTGTTACCACTCGTCGACCGTTGCTCTTGCAACGCAATTATTATTTATTATTATGGACCCGAAAGGACGACGAGCTGGGCACGACAGCACGGGATATCTCACCACTACTACACCCGTCTCAGCTCGCCAAAAACACGAGCTATACATCCCTACGGAGTACTGTACGTAGCCAGTAGCGAATCACCACCAACGGGCTGCGCTGCTCGTTCGCATGCACGCGGCAGAACCTTCCCCCCGTTTTGCCAACAGAATAGGACCCACCCAGCATCATCTTTTGGCCAACGCACCAGGCGGCTGCCGGCTGGGCTAGAGATAAGCACGATTCTTTCTACTGAGATGATTCAGCATAAAAGAATAGGGCCCCACACCGCAGACGGACACCGCCTGCACCCCCCACGCAACGGAACGGACCCGGGCCCAACAGCGCAGCGCCGCGGGTTATAAGCCGCACGCGCGCGGGGGGGCGGACGGGACGGGGAGGCAGCCAGCCAGAGCAAATCCACCCACCGCGCTCGCTCCCTCTCGTCGAGCCAACGCCGACGCCGACCCACCCAGCGAGCCGCGCGCGGCGCCGCGTCGCGGCCAGCCTGCCCGCCCGGGTCTCCCCGATCGATCCATCGCTTGCTAGGATGGCGGCGCCCGCGGCGGCGGCGGGGAGGAAGACGCGGGTCGGCCCGTACGAGCTCGGGAAGACGATCGGGGAGGGAAGCTTCGCCAAGGTCAAGCACGCGCGGGACTCCCGTACCGGCGCCGTCCGCGCCATCAAGGTGCTCGACCGCAACCACGTCCTCCGACACAAGATGGTCGAGCAGGTCCGCCGCGCGCCTCCCGCCCTCCATCGTACCGTATCCCCCTTGCTTGCTCCTTGGAAATCCTACCCTATCCTTGATTATTCCCCCAGCAATCCGTTGGAATCGTACCTCAATGAAGGAATTGAAAATATAGACCTATCGTTGCAAAGATCTTTCGATAATTTATTCGTGGGAATGGGGGGATAATAAAAGAATAAAACGGAATGTCCTTTGACGTCCCTTTCGTCGCCCTGATTGCTTGGGATTGTTTGTGATGGGGGAAAATCCTGTGCCCGGTGTCCCGTCGCTTTTGACGCTGCGGATAGTCAGGTTGGGAGGGGATCGGATTGGAAATTTTGCACTTCTGATTACCGAATGAGATAGGAGACCACAATGAACAACGATTCACGCCTATATGATATCCGGCGAATGTTTGTCAGAGATAGGAAACCATTCTGACACAAGGAACAATGATTTCTAAACAAATGCTTGTCAGGAGTTCCTCTCAACACATTTTACCTAAAACAACCCTCTGCTGTCGTGTCGTGTCGTGTTATGAAATAACATTATACTAGCATCAGATGTCTGCAGTCAAGTTGTTTGAACCGCTCTGCTTTCAGCTTGCTGCACGCACAACTTGAGTTTGAAATGCGAATACTTACCACTTGTTCCACTTTCAGATTAAACGGGAGATCTCAACTATGAAGCTAATCAAACATCCCAATGTGGTCCAGTTGCATGAGGTATTTGTGAAGGCAATAAAATATATCCCATTACCTAATGATCTTTCATCTCACTCTCTGTGCTTTTGATAGGTTATGGCTAGCAAAACAAAGGTATACATGGTCCTTGAATTTGTCGACGGAGGCGAACTATTTGACAAGATTGTAAGGCCCTTAAACTTTCAGAGCCTAAAATTATTACTCTTTATTGCTTCTTAATTTCATTTTACCTGTGCAAGAAGAAGAAGAATGTGAGCTTAGTTTCGAGACCCTGGCATGTATGATTGTTGAGGTAACTCATTCATTCATCACATGTTCTTGATAATTCAGGTCAATTCTGGGAGGCTAGGTGAAGATGAAGCAAGGAGATACTTTCATCAACTTATAAATGCAGTTGATTATTGCCATAGCCGAGGAGTCTACCACAGAGATCTGAAGGTTTGTCCAATTATTCTGCTATCTTTCTGATGTGTAATACCTGAATTATAGATGCTATCTTTCTAATTCATGGAGGTCTCGTGTTCATTTTGCAGCCAGAGAATCTGCTTCTTGATTCACATGGAACCCTTAAAGTTTCAGACTTTGGACTGAGTGCCTTTGCACCACAAACAAAAGTAAAATCTCTAGCTAGTAGTTAGAAAAATGCATTTTGCATGTTTGATAATTAAGCTCTTTTTCCCCCTATATATATGAGGGTGATGCATTTTAGATTTTACAGCACAATAGCTTTAGTGCTTAAAGACGCGATAAAAAGAATCGCCATTAACTCTTCTGTTGCTTTATTAGGAGGATGGCCTTCTGCATACAGCTTGTGGAACGCCAAACTATGTTGCACCTGAGGTGAATTTCTCGCCTTTCATTAGTTATCCTCTTATTCTGTTGCAACTTTGTGTGATTAATGTGCTTCAAGATGTGTAAGCATCGGATTATTACTGCAGGTGCTTGCTGATAAAGGTTATAATGGTATGGCTGCTGATGTATGGTCCTGTGGCATTATCCTGTTTGTTCTTATGGCCGGATATTTACCCTTTGATGATTCCAACCTAATGAGACTGTACAAACTGGTAAGTTTGTGTGGTACATTCAGACTCTTGGTTTCCCTCGTGGTAACTTCGGGATGAACTTTTTTATGACATCCTTTGCAGATCAGCCAGGCAAATGTTTCTTGTCCGCCATGGTTTTCTTCCGGTGCAAAGAGATTCATCAAGCGCATTATTGATCCTAATCCTGATACAGTAAGTGTGAATTAAGAATGTGCCGTTTCAATGTCTTCAGCCATTTTTCAAAATTATCCATTGTGTTGTAGCCAGTAGGCCGTGCTGATCAAGTGAATTCTGTTTATATAGCTTCTTTCGAAGTCTTGCTATCATCACTGTTTGAGAAAAATGTGTGTTTTATTCTATGCAGAGGATAACAATTGCAGAAATTTTAGAAGATGAATGGTTCAAAAAGGACTATAAACCACCACGTTTTGAACAAGGCGAAGATGTTAGCCTTGATGACGTTGATGCTGCATTCAACGATTCAGAGGTATAACACAACTTCCAGTTTACTAGAAAATCTTTGTAGAAATATTTGTTCCACAGGCACTCCAATGTTCTATTTCACGTTCATATTATTGACCGCAGTTGCTGTAAGTTAAATCTTTCTATCTTCGTTTTGTTTTGCAAGACCAGATTGAAAAAAAAAATCTAAGTCAGGTTGGAAGTATTCTCATTCTTTTTTTGACTGATTCAAATGTCTCAAAATTTTATTAATGGGTATAGGCTGTCCCTAAAATATCAGATTAGTGGATATATAGTTGTTACATATAGGGCACCGCGTGATGTGTTACCTTTGCCTTTTGACGTCTTAGGAACATCTTGTGGCGGAGAAAAGAGAGAGACCAGAATCCATGAATGCATTTGCTCTTATTTCAAGATCACAGGGCTTCAACCTTGGAAATCTTTTTGAGAAGGAGATGATGGTGAGCCCATACAGATTTCAATTTACTATTTCCTCTTGTTGGGCATGTGTCATAATTGATTAGCATGTTGAACTCTTACCATTTTGCTATTGATTGCCTACTTTTATAAGCCTGGTCACTACACCTTTTTCTTGATTCCTTATTAATGCAAGTTTTTTTTTTAAAAAAAATAGGGAATGGTAAAGCGGGAGACTTCCTTTACATCTCAGTGTACAGCACAAGAAATCATGTCTAAAATAGAGGAAGCTTGTGGGCCACTTGGTTTCAATGTGCGGAAACAAAATTATAAGGTGCGTGCCATTTTTTTTTATAAATGGCTAGTAACTTGTGGACCAACTGTTTTTGTTTCACAATTGCATTATTTAGCGCATTAATTTTTTATATGCCTTTTTTTATATCTAGATGAAATTGAAAGGTGATAAGACTGGAAGAAAAGGTCATTTATCTGTAGCAACGGAGGTATTGGCTCTAGCTCTATGTTCCATATTGCAACTATGGAGTTTGTCTTGTTAGAATGCATATTTCTGCATCAACTTATGTGTTTCATAATGAAGAAAATTCTGGTGCAATTTTGAGCATAATAGTAAATGCAGTAGTTCTATTGTATGAGTTTTCCCTTGCATATGAATCCATGTTTTATTTCTTTGCAGGTTTTTGAGGTTGCTCCATCACTTCACATGGTTGAGCTTCGTAAAACCGGAGGAGACACATTGGAGTTTCACAATGTATGCTCTGGAGTTATCTATTTCCTATTATTATCAGGAATCATTTCTCCGTTACCATTTCTCTTAGTACTTTTAAGTAACTGACATGGTTTCGTCAAAAATGCATGCAGTTCTACAAGAGTTTCTCATCAGAATTGAAAGATATAGTGTGGAAAGCTGAATCTGACACAAGTAAGAAACATACGAAGTGATGCCCAAAGGGGCCTGTGTTTCTCCCAAGGCTATATTGCTAGACAGGTAGACCGTCTCTTCTGAGTTATACAACATTTTAGCAGTCAAAATCTCCAGTAAAGAGAGCGCCCTTTTAATGAGCGCGTGGGATTGTACACATACATATGTATGAAGAGGCCCTCCCTGGGATGCTCCAGTATTGTAACGGGAATATGGGATGTAAATAGGTATCCTGAATGCTTTGGTTGCCACCAGGGCTGAGCGTGCCTTTTATTTAAGGTAATAGAGAATGATGAAAAATATGTGGGGAAGCTAAACCTGCAATCGCGGATCAATTGATCATTTACATGAACTTTGTTAGTTTTGAGGGCCCTTCACCTGAACCTTGGGGATGCGTTCTGTAGACACAGGCTCAATCCGTTGAACTTCAGCCTGATGCAATCCCCTGTTCTGCGCAATGATAATTCATAACTCATATAAAATAGAATTCGGATTTTGTTTATTTTTTGTTTAACTGATCCTTAGCTTAGCACTGTATGCGCGCTGGAGTAGTTGTTGCCTCTGGTATGACGAAGCGCGCACGTTGTTGGATACGGTCGCTTATGTGTGCATGACAAATGCAGTCATATGCAGATATGTAAAATTACTGTGTATGTAGGCATGTAGGTGTTTGGTCGGTGGTTTTGGTTGGAATTCGCTTGTTTCAAAAGCTAGAAGCACTACCAATCAGGGCTGATTTTACAGGCCTTACAGGTCCAAATTATAAGTATACCGTAAGAATGGCTCTTAAAATATAGTAGTTTGAACGATTTTGCTGGAATAAGTAGCACAATGGCATTATAAGTGTCTTTAGAAAAGAGATCTTATCTTCTATTTCGGGATAGGTACCTAGTTAAAAGCAGCTTTGTAGGAGCAATAAGAACGAAAATGTCACAGCTCATCAACCATATCGTGACTCTTTAACAAAATCGCTCTTTATATTTGTTTTAACTTTTAAGGAAGTCGATTCATGCATCTACGATCCATCTTTATATTTGTTTAGCACGTACGTAGAAATGTTCCCCGACTCCTACTGGAATGGATGGAATCTTTTATTCCTACTTCCCACGGCATCCAATTTCTACGAAGTTCTTGCGTTGCAATTTGCAAAGACTGTTCCCTTTTATTTTCAGAAAGAAACTGTGTGCATGTGTGTCGCATCGAATATCTGACGCTGCATGAATGGGAACATCTGCATCGCAAATTGGCTGGAGTGCAATGATAGCAATCTGAAAGGCGGTAGCCCGGTAGTTGCAGTACAAGATTAAGCAGCAGGAACAGCGGCAACTTTCGTAGCTATTCGTCAGTGGTCTCGCTAGTCAGTACAATCAACCCGAAACCAAACAGGCTGACACCGATTTCCGGCGAAGAAAAAGAGAGCTTTTTGATTGGCCACTCTCCATCGTCTACAGTTGCTTGAGAGGCCATTATTGGCAACGGCGTGAGGAAGCATCTTGAATTTCAAGCCTTTTTTGACGCCCCATCAGGACCTCGATTATACAGACAATGGCCTCAGGTGACAGTGCCCGCGCGCTGTCAGTTTCAGGGTTGCCCGTGCAAGTCTCACCTATCTGCGTGACAGCGAGGGGTGGGCAGGGTAGGGCAGGCGCGGCTGATCAAAACCGCAGCCGGTAGCGGGTGTTTTCTTTCTTTCTTTCTTTAACCCCCCACTGGCATTTGGCAATTCCATTCCATTTCCGCCCGTCGCCGTCGCCACCGACCACCGCACGCGCAGAGCGGTCAGTTTCTCCGGTGTTCTCCTCTGTTTTCTGACGCCAGGTGAGGTGACGACCCGGACGGGAAAACGAAGCCGAACACAACACGAATTCTTTCTCCAATTCTCGTCACAAAACCAGCCAGAGTTTTTGTCGCCTCCGCAGCCACAGTTCATTCATTAATGACAGACGATAAGGCCATAACGCCCAGTGTTTCTGCCGGAGAAGAAAGAGAGAAATTAAGCAGACAGGTCGCGTTCCGTTTGGATACAAGCTGCTGAATCCCTTTTGGCTCTCCATGGGGCTGCCGGTGCCGGGAGACCCGGCTGTGTCGTCAGGGGCGGCGCCGGCGAGGAGACGTCGGGGTCATCCGAGTCACCTGCACCGAAAAATTTGACGAGAGTGGCAGAGAGTCACAAGGGAGGCTGCGAGCTGCCAACGCGGATGCAAATGAACGCGATGTCACGGCCACCTGCTAATAAACAACTCGTTTCAGGTTGGACATCAATATGGCACCCACCTTTTCCAAGCCCTGGTGACGGTGCCGTATTTTGTTGCTGCCCTATAAACAAAGCTCTAGGCAGGCTGCATTGCGAGTTGCAGTTGGCTTAGCTTAGCTTAGCTTGAGATCACCGCACAAGACCCTAGCTTCGCTACTTTTGGGCAAAGCCTTTTCCTTTTTAATTGCGTTCTAGAATGCTATAGGGTAGCTGCTTAGCTATTATTAGGTTAGGTTCTAAAACCAGCCACAGCCAGCCTGCAATGAGGTGCTAGCCGACTAACGATCCACGATTTTGTTATGGTTGGGTTCAGTGCCAAGAGTTTGGTGATGATGCACGACAAATGGTCAGGCGATTTTGCAGTTTTTATACTAGATTTCTTAGAAGCACTCTGTGGCTGCGCTGGATTGGCTGTTTCTTTCTCTACAAAGCAGAGAGCCTTTTGCCTTGCGGCCATGGATGCTGAGCTGATTCTCTCTCTCACCCTCGCCTTGTTCTTCAAACGCCGTGATATGGTGGTGGATTAGAGAAAGTGATTTAGGTGGCCTGACGCAGCGCTTAGCACAGCCAGGAGAGAGACGTGTCAAACGTGGGGGCTGGCGCCTGCCTCTGATGACGACATGTTGTTTGTGTTCAATAAAAGAATTTAGAGTTCAAGATGCGGCGTCGGCGTGCATGCTTCTTGCAACAGCTGCTGCAACGTCATGATCGCTTCTCGATTTTGTCCTGGTTTACCAACCTGCTACATTCTTATTTCCGTGCGTTACAATTCAGCAGAGTTTGTTGGTTCAAATGTCACCGGATGGTCTTCAGGTAATCCTGATCTGATCTTCCGTGCCACGCTATAGGTGGAGGTGGAGGCTTGATCTAGTCCCGTCGGAAATTCAAAGTCACCCACAATTCGATTCATGTCCCCTTCGAATTCAAACAGCACGTGCAGCTTAAACAAATTAAGAGATGTCATGCCTGGTTTGATCGTACATCGCACGTATTGATGCAGCAACAAAGGCGGTGTTTAGTTCACGTGAAAAGAGAAAAAGTGAAGTGAAAATGTCACATCGGACACTGTAGCACTTTTCGTTTGTTTGTGGTAAACATTGTCCTACCATAACCTAACTAGGCTTAAAAGATTCGTCTCGTCCTGTACATCAAAACCATCCACTAGGTTTTTTTATTTATCCACGTTTAGTACTCCATGCATGAGGAGAGAGATTTGATGTGATAGGTGAATAGTGAAGTTTGGAGAGAGAATTTTTGAAAGTTTGGTAATGCCTCCACGGCCTCCGGAGACGTATCCTCATATGCTTCAGGCATCTCAGCGCCTACATCGAGTGCCTCAGCAACCACCATAGAGCTAGTGCTCACATCATCTATGTTTGCACCAGTTATACCTGAAATTCCAAGATCACAACGTGAGATTCTATTGTATAACTTGGAACGATATGGCGGAGAGGAGTAAACAATGTAATTACTTTTATTAGTGCCATCTTTGCGAAACCCACTCCTAGGTGGAGTCACAGCTATTGGAGGCAATGTATCTCCTTCTTTCATCATCACTAATGGCTTCCATAATGGGCATGGTCGATTTTTCCCCAATGGCGTGAGCGCCACCTGCATCGGCTCTGGGCCACTTCCTGCCTGAATATTCTGTTCGGTATTAGTTGAACTTTTCTGCTCCCCATCACCTCTCCTCTTCTTTGCTGCAGAGGACTCATTAGCCTTGTCCCCATTACCTTTATCCGAACCAGGACCGTCCTCATCCATAACAGAAAAGGCCATCTCGGATTAAAATTATTTTTGTTCTTTTCTCGGCTGTGCCGCATTATGTTAAAATCCCCCCAATTAGAACAGGCAATGGATTCTGTTGGCAAGTCCGTACTAGTTCCGCTAAAAAGGCAGACTTAAAGTCGTCTTGAGCCGGGCCGTATACCGCCAGTAAAATCCATTTGAAGTCGTCTTGTCTATTTCGCAGATGGAATTTAACAAAAAATTCCCCTTCAGCGATAATAGAAAGGTCAAGGGCAGTTGAATTGATACCTAGGAGTATGCCACCGGATCTACCTCTAGGTGGTAAGCAATGCCAAACGAAATCAGCATTGCCAGATAACCGATTAAGGTTGGCTCTAGACATATCTTGTCTGCCGGTTTCCATTATTGCAACAAAATCTAAACTATTCTCCCTGATTGCCTCAGAAATATACCGGTATTTAGCCAAGTCTGAGAGACCTCTGCTATTCCAGTAAAAACCTCGGCTATATAGGATACATATATCCGAGAAATAAATATGTCCTCAGCACCCGAACAGGTGTGTTCTTCCTGGAAGAAAGGCCTGGCCTGCCACATAGTCATGCCCAACCAAACATCTTGACGAATGTACTTTTCCTCTCTTCTAGGTTGCAGTCCTGTCTGATAACTAAGAGGCTATTGGACATTGAGAATTGTCATTAATTCTAACTTGTCACACTTAGATCCAGTTTGCTATCTTTCCATGCACTGCTACTTAATTTACCCAACCTTTTCATGTTCTTTTAGACCCAGTAGACAACCGTTTTTTTTTATAAAAAAGTAATTTATAACTGCATGAAGGTTACCATTGGCAATTCGAATGGATGGTCACTCTCTTTAGTCACAGAATTGCATGCACTTTGAATCTGATTGAAACAAGCAATTTGTTAGTTTTTTAGTTATTACTAGTAAAATCTGACTGTTCAGCTGAATTATCCCCAATGGGTAGTTTAGCTAGATGTATTGAATTCGGAGAAGTCTTTTCCAACATTTCAAGTTTCTCTATCTAGCAACACATTTTACCATCTATTTATATAAACTGATTGTTTTTTTTTCATTCTGTACAGGTTTCATCTTTGAGTAGAGGCTCGAAAAAGTTTGGCTGAGAAGTGTTGATGGATCTCCACACTGTCGCAGTGTTATAAAACAAAAGCCTTCATTCCTGGAGTCAGTTCTGTACCTAGTCGTAGGAACGTGTATTGGCAGCATAAATGTCCATAACATTGGGTATCCTAGTTGGAGCTGCCACAGCATGTCATGT
>OAMR01000715.1:150491-225720 GCA_900205405.1 Echinochloa crus-galli | reverse complement strand
CTCTTTTTTTTTAAACTTGTGGGGGCAGAATATTCGGTTGTTGCTGGTCAAGTGAAGGAACGACATGCCACCTCGCAGTGCTGGATCTGGCGGATAAGGAGACAAAGGTGGGCTGTGTCTGTGACTGTGGCGGTGTTTAGTTCATGTGAAAAGAGAAAAAGTGAAGTGAAAATGTCACATCGGACACTGTAGCGTACTGTAGCACTTTTCGTTTGTTTGTGGTATTGTCCTACCATGACCTAACTAGGCTTAAAAGATTCGTCTCGTCGTGTACATCAAAACCTGTACTTAGTTTTTTTTATTTACCTACATTTAATGCTCCATGCATGAGGAGAGAGATTTGATGTGATAGGTGAATAGTGAAGTTTGGAGAGAGAATTTTTGAAAGTTTCGTGATGAGATGGGGGACTAAACAGG
Source organism: Echinochloa crus-galli (assembly GCA_900205405.1). Classification (NCBI taxonomy): domain Eukaryota; kingdom Viridiplantae; phylum Streptophyta; class Magnoliopsida; order Poales; family Poaceae; genus Echinochloa; species Echinochloa crus-galli. The sequence goes on along the minus strand of OAMR01000715.1, from coordinate 225,303 downwards.
GCCATAAGTGTAGTGCGTCCAGCTTTGCCACATGGCCATGATGTGTCGTTGATTCCCACAGGCTAGAAATCGTACGGCTGGGAGATCCCCTCCACCAGCCCCAAATTTCCATGTCTAGCTGGTCCGAGATTTCGAAAGCATGATTCCGGCCCAAAATCATGAAATCAATACTTCCAAGAACAATCTGTACATTGCCGGTACAAAACACATGCATCTAGCTAGCTATAAGTATAGTACGAGACTACCTGGCAAAACAAAATGCCAAGATTTCTGCCATTATTGTGGCGCCAAGCAGGCAATGATCCTGGCCAGAAAGCAGAGTTTGAACACCCCCCACATGCTTCGTGCAATCGGTGCACCGCATAATCATAATAAATATTCCTCCCTCCAAGACTCTCCTTTAGCTGCCCATCTCTTTCTGCCTTCTCGTCGCTTGAAAGAAAAAGATGATGCAGATAGATGCATGCCCTACGCCACCGCTCACCACTAGAGCGCGCTACAGATTTAGGGCTCCTTTGGGAGCTGACGACCTCGTGGGGATCCCCGTCCCTTCCCCGGGAAATTCGCCCGGTATGTGCAGGCCGGGCGTCCTTCCCCGGGAAGGAGATCCCGGGTTATCGGCTCCCAAACCAGCCCTTATATATACGTAGCGTATATCCTCATAAAAATTCAGCTACAGATTTATACGTACAGCATACCAACTGCTAGCTAGTTTCGGCTCGCAAAACTAGTTCGATTTGTTTGTCTTCTCATCATTGATCACGGTAATAATACGATACGACGACGGGATGTATGTACACATGGATGGGATAGATGGGACACGTACGCGGCGCGTTGGTTCGCCTACCTCGATCCGTCTCATGCAGCGAGGAAAGCGGCCGGCGATTCCTTTGAGATCGAGTCTCAGCAGATGGCGCAGGAGTTTGGGTTCTCCTCCATGCTCATGTTGCGCACGTAGTAGTGGGGCGCCGGGGCGTAGGGGTGGTACGCCGGCGGCGGCGGCGGCGGCGGTCGGTACTGGTTCATGTAGTCCGCCGTGATCATGTTCATGTACGGCGGCGGGAAGTGGTGCAGCGGGAACGGCATGGGGGCCACCGCGGCGGGCTTCTTCTCGCCGCCGCCGCCGCCATCCTCCTTCTTGCCATCGCCTTCCTTCTTCCCGTCGCCGCCGCCTTCTTCCTTCTTCCCCTCGCCTTCTTTCTTCCCGTCGCCGCCTTCTTCCTTCTTGCCCTCGCCGTCTTTCTTGCCGTCGCCTTCCTTCTTCCCATCCCCCTCGCCTTCTTTCTTGGCCTCGCCTTCCTTTTTCTCCTCCTTCTTCTCTTCCTTCTTCTCCTCCTTCTTCTCCGGCCAAGGGCTGATGGAGTCGAGGTGCGCGGCCCAGGACTTGCGGAGCTTGCTCACCACGTTCACCGGGTCCACCGTGCCGATCACCGTCATCTTGCGCGCCGCCATGTCCACCGAGATGGAGTCGATGCCTGGTGGCGATCGATAAAGTGTTAATGTTCAGAACAGAGCAAGGATGATGGAAGGAAACTGACCCATCAGATCAGATTCAACGGTGCGATGCTGTTACTGTGTGAGTGAGATGGGTACATACCGACGAGCACGGAGACGGCCTTGATGGCCTTCTGCTTGTCCTTGTTGTCATGCAAATCCAGCTTCACCACAATTTTCTGCACACCATACAAGCTCAGTTGGTCACAGTCAGTCAGTCGGTCGGTTAATCTATCTGGCTCTCCGAACAGGAGACGGATGGCGGCGGCAGGCAATGCGTACGTCTCAGAGAAGAAGAGCATCCAACAAGAAAGAAGAACGGGGAGGCTCACCTTCGACATGTCTCCGGCGAGAAGAAGAAGGAGGAGGATGGATGTGGAAGGAATGCAGCTAGCGGGCGGAGGCGAATGAAGCGGCTGGGTGTGGGTGGAGTGAGGAGTGGAGAAGGCAAAGGAAAGTTAGGCGAGCGAGCGAGCGTGAGCGTGCCGCGACACGCAACGACCAACGGCGCGAGGGAGGCCGAGGCAGAGGGGGAGTTGGAGGCCGAGGCGAGGCCGCCACTAAATACCACCAGCGGATCGGGAAGGCCGCCACCAAAAGTAGCGTTGGTGTCAAGCGCGGTGTGCAGTGGGCGTGGTACGAGCCACAACGACAGACAGACAGGCGGATTGGCATTGGGCTAGTGGCGGCGGATGCCAGGTCTCCACTCCACCTCGGCCCTGCCCAGCCGTGATCTCCCCCGTGCTCGGCAGCTCAAGCCTTTGCAGTTGCTGTGTCTGTGTGGTGGTGTGACCTGACCGAGCAGGGGAGGAGAGAGGTCGGATTCCCCGGCCAGCCGCATATGGCTTGTTCCGATCTGGCTCGTCACCAAAAGGTCCGAGCAGTCCACGTCCGCCCCACGCGGCCGTGCGCCCCCCGTTTTGTCTCTGCTGACTGCTCCCCTGCTCCATCCCCTCCATTACATTCCAACGCAGGCAGCAGCAGCAGCAGCGGTCGTCCTCCATTCTCCGGCGAAACTTCGACTTCTCTCCTCTTCAGCTCAGGCAGGACAGCAGCTACCGCGCGAGCCTGAACTGTCATGCTCATCAGTTCATGCTCGTGTCGGTGTGCGCGAGGCGAGAGCTGTCGTCCTGCATCCCCTGAGCTTTTCTGCCGATGATTCACGCTGCCGCTGCGTATCTACTGTCTAGTGGTACGGGTACGGGCCGGCACAGGGTTCTGCTCCCTGGATGCTTGCGCGATGGATGCTTCTCGAAAGCAGAATCCGGGACCCGTTGCTACAGAGGAGAAAGATTTTCAGAATCTGCGGAATGCGAATGGTTCGAATGAATCCACTTTGTTCTCGACAGGGTTTCATTTTCCTGCGCCGGACCATCACCGCTGCTGCCCGGAGAACCCTTTGCTGCGATCCCATTGTTCAAGTCATTGTCAACAACCTACAGCACAAATCGTGGCAACAAGGACAGGTCACCTCTCTTGGCTTCTTTATTATAAGAACGATGATCGTGATCATTAACAATAAGGCTGCTCTCTGAAGATGACATTATAATCATCTGGTTTCGACTGCTAATAATTGGGCGTAAAATTCGGAATGATCTGGTCACACCAGATCGCGATAACATTGATGAGCTCTGGCCGTGAACATGCATAGGTTTAGGTTCAGATTGCCCCGGCCCGTCACGATCGGTAAAAGCCATCGCCGAGAAGCCAATTTGAACTGGGGTACGCCATGCCAATCGCCATCCATGCATAGGTATATATTAAAAAATAAAAACAATGCCATCCATGCATCAAAAGGGCTCTCGTCTTTTCCTTGCCACCACACCATAGATTGCGATAAAAATTCGGCCATGTAATTTTATATCCACTTCATTTTCTCACACCTAAAGACTCTAAAGTCGTCATCTTGGACGCAGACTGGACCAATCAGGACGATATATAACTGAGGTGCAAGTGCAACTTGCAAAGCTAACGTAGGCCGCCCATTTCATTTTACAACCAAACACCACCTCCTCCATTTCTTTCAACGTACTCGAATCTTCTATTGGACTGTCAAAATCAAAATCGTATGTATTAATAAAAGCATTCTTAAGGTCAGAGTGTCAAGCATTGTTCGCCAAATCTGGCGACTGGTGAAAATCATGCATCGTATCCGGACTCTGAAAATTGGCGATTGGTGATCGGCAAGCTCCAAAAAGCCAAACTGAACTTTGAAGTTCTGTTGTGATCTAGGAATTCTGAAAAGTTGGTCTCTTTCTGAGTGCTTAAGGGAAGGACATTCGTGCAAAATGAGCTTCCCGTTCTCTTTTTCCTTGTTGGGTCCTTGGGTTTTCTTGGTGGGCCATGGTCAGTAGTACTAAATATTCATTCTGTGGTTACCGTTACGGAAAAGCTAATTTTCCGGACGTACAGGAATATTCTACCTAGGAGCCTGATTCACATGGTCTGCATACAATTCCCCGGAAAGGTACCACAATATTATATAAGAGTTGTACTAATTTAATACCTTATAAGCATGCATGATGACCAGCTTTATATTGATTGTTTTTACAAAAAAAATATATTACAATTATTGCACATTTTAATACTTTTGTAAGGATAGTAAGTATTAACAGGGGGCTTTGAAGAGCTGTTTGTCAAGCACTGAAGCTAACATGATAGTTCTTGAAAATCGAGCAAACTTGAGCTTACTTGTTCCAAATTTACCAACCAAGGTCTCTCTAAGCCAAATTTACAGTTACAGCTCTCAAGGCAAGCTCAAGACGACGCATATGCTATTTTGTTGCCGAGTGTACATGAGTTTTGGAGGTCGATCCTTCTTAGCTCTAAGCTCTATCCATAAAGTAGGATCGATCGATCGATGGTGCTGATGTTAAGTCCAAAAAACTGCTCTTATTGAAGCCTAATTTGGCAACACCTAACCCGTGTGGACTGTGGGCTCCAAGAAATTTTAAGTGTGGCCGTACAATGATTCCAAGAAAAAACGGGGAGTAGCTAGCTCATCCCATGCTACGCACGCAAGATAATACGTCACAGCCCATTTCGAAAAAACTAAGTTATCGCGAGCCAGATCTTTATCTTTTGATTATCCACAGGAGTCTCGACACAGAAAACTGCTTCTTCTTTTTTTCTGCCTCTCGTCTCCACAAACACAAAGCTAGGGTCTTTCACAAAATCAGGTAGATACGCGCTAACTGTACGTTGCTGTCGCCCTTTCGCTGAATTATTTATTTGCGTTGTAGGTGTATAAAGCAGCCACGACTCTTCTCTGATATAGTTGTATCCATCATTCTTTTCTTCCGAGAACGATTTCCATCATTCTTGTACCCCTTTTCAGATGGCTTCACGGGTTCCCTGATCAATCCCTTGACCGCTGAACCCAATCGAGGAGGCAACAAAACGTGGACCATCCCAGTTGTTTACTCTGTTGTTGCATTGGCCAGCTCAAAACATATGGCAATGGAATTGTCCATGAATAATAATTGTATGGTACTGCCTTTACATTATCGGAGGATCGTGCTTGGATTGGGAACGAGGATAATCGTCTTGTTCGTTTGGCTTATCAGCCACCATCCAGTAATGTTTTTTTCTCAGCAAAAAACAGTATCAGCCACCAGCCACTAACCAGCCAGCAGTATTTTTCTCTCAGCCAGCCACCAGTCAGCCGAACATGGCCAATAAAGACCAGGCAACACACACGTCTGGGCTGTGTTTAGCTCCACATCAAATCACCAAACTTTCCAAAATTTTCTCTCCAAACATCACTATTTACCTATCACATCAAATCTCTCTCCTCATGCATGGAATGCTAAACGTGGGTAAATAAAAAAATTAATTACATGGTTTTGATGTACACGACGAGACGAATCTTTTGAGCCTAGTTTGGCTTGGAGCTTTGCGCTACATTTTCAGACACCGATTGGGATCTACATTTTCAGAACTGCAGTGCGAGCCGTGCAATTCAGGGCACTGTTGCTTGTGATTGGACGCACTGATGCGTTCTTCCGTTTGCCCTGCAGCATGACGTGCGTGTGAGGAGCATATGATATACTAGCCGTATCTTCCTCGAGTGAGTGAGCATGAGGTGATGGGCTGTTGCAATGGGAAAGGGGGGAGATCAGCAACAGCAGCTGCGGCGTCAGCTGGATTGGAGTAGCAGAGCTGGGATTTGGAGGCACGTTCTTGGCCGTCTGCACATGTGCGTCGTACATACAACCTGCGCGCACCCCTCTTTGAATGATTGCTTTGCAATCGCTTGCATGCGCTGACTCGTCTGATATGATGACCGATCGATCGATCGATCGTCGTGGCGACGGATAACAACGATACGATCGGACGGCAGCCGCGGAGGGCTGCGTGCAGGGATCGCGCAGGCCGGCCGGCAGGTGGACTGGAGCTCGATCAGTAGCGCTTGGAAGCACATGCGGGGGCTAGATCGGGAGAAGGAAGCAGGCTCCAAAAACTCGCCCGTCCGCCGCCGTTCATTCGCAAGTTGGCGACTCCTCATCACGTCGCGCACGGCGAGCATTGGCTGGTGCGTGCTCCGTATCTCGGTGGCTTTGTTCACACCGATACCAGCGCCAGCCCAGGCTGCCCAGCAGGCCGGCAACGTACAGCACAATCAGATTTTTTTTTATGGAAGCACAATCAGATTTGGTTCGCAAGGACAGTGCAGTGTTCCCTCGAGACCGACGAACCGAGCGAAACAAGATGCCGATCGAGGCTGTGTTTAGTTCCCCATCCCATCACCAAAATTCCCAAAATTCTCTCTCCAAACATCACTATCCACCTATCACATCAAATCTCTCTCCTCATGTATGGAGTACTAAACGTGGGTAAATAGAAAAAACTAGTTGCATGGTTTTGATGTACACGACGAGACGAATCTTTTGAGCCTAGTTAGGTCATGGTAGGACAATGTTCATCAAAAAAAATGCTACAGTGTGCTATAGTGTCGGATGCGACATTTTCACTGAACTTTCACTTCTTCTTTTGGGAGCTAAACACACCCTGGGAAAAATGGGGTAATTTGAGTGACTCTGCTGGCCGGACTCGAGGCAGGAGCAGGATGTGGCCTCTTTCGTCACCCACAGCGTCACTGGAATCGCCGGCGGTCAGGGTCCAAAACGGCACACGTGATAGTTGGTGGGTCTGCCGGGTGCCGGCTGCTCCTCCACCGGCCTTGGGCCGGCGCATCCTTTTCCACGAGAATGCACGCGCACGGTGGTCAGCTGGTCGTGCACGCCGCGCCGAGCCCGATGCATGCACGCACCGAGCCCGTCAGCAGCGGGAACAGGCACAGGCCGGTGGAACTACTCGCCCAACCCATACATTTTCCGGCGTCGCAAGGGAGGCGGAGAGCAGGTCGATCGGGTTCCGTTCCGTCGAACACGACGCGGCCGCGCCAAGTCAACTCGGTCGACAGTCCCCGGCGAGCAGGCCACGCCTAGCTAGCTACAAATACACCTCACTGTGGCGAATCGCGCCTACCGCTACCGGCAAAGCTCCAAACTCTTCACGGTGGCCGCCGTCGTGGGGTTGATGAGCGCACAGGGACCAGCGCTTGCTTTGCCCCTGTCCCTGGAAGAAGAAGCTACTCCTACTCGACTCCTACGCACAGGGACGTGCGATTCTTGGTTCAGGATACGCGTAGGAATACCAGACAAAATCTTTTGCGTGCTAGCAGCAAGCCTTCTCTCTTCTCCCTCGATCTCCCTACGTGCTTTTCAAGTAGGATGAGCCGTCCGGTGTCACCCAGGAATAAAGGGAGCAGGACAGTGTGCAACATCCAATAAATAAAGCATGATCGCGTCCTGTATCCTGGCGTGTCGAGCGTCCATCCAGCAAAAGGAGAGAATGGATTGGGTTGGGTTGGGCAGGAGAAATGATGTCAGGGAAAACATGAGACGATGATCGGGGTGATCTTGGGCCCCATAGCCTCTAGGCCCCCTCCACGGTCCAATCTCTCCAATTAGGCTTTTTAGCTTTGCTAGCCCAGGCCCGGCTATGGCTAATGGGTTTACCTCATCAGCCTTTTCTTTTCTCTGTCCAAAACCATCGGCCACTTCCAACTTTTCTTTTTCTCTGTCCAAAACCATCAACTGGAACAGACAAACTTATCTGCAAGGCAGCATGACATATTGAAACCAGAGAGCTATGGCACTGATGGATTAGGAAAGAGACGACTGCAAGCTAATCCACGATGCCAATTGCTTGCTTTACAGAGACGACCTCTCATCTCTCTACTCTACAATCTACAATTGCAAACCAACTGGTGCGCTTCCACCTCTTGCCTACAATCTACAATTGCAAACCAATTGGTGCACTTCCACTTCTTGTTGGATGCATCGCGCTTTCTAACTCTTGGAATTGAGCATTTGGGGGATGTGAGGAGGAGACAGGAGGATTTGGGAGATGGAAACTTGACCGAATGATCGGAAAGGAATGGCTCACTCACTTGCAGAGATGGCGTCGCTGATGTTGGCCGGGATTCCGGGAATAAAGTCCAATGGAGTCTTCACACTTTCTCTCATATCTGACAAAGACACGGGACTCGTAGGAACAGAAAATGTTAAGCTCACTATACCCATTTAAATGATGGCATCAATGGCAAGATAGCTTCACGACAATCTGAATAGCTTCTAGTAACTTGATCTAACATCAAATCAGGCATTATTGGTATGGTAATTGTAGTTGTCAACTACAACCATGAACTCAAAGAAGAAATGTAAAACCGATGTCATGACATGAACAAAACACAACCTTAGCACCAGATTTATGTTCAGGAAAGGTCTTTATTGGCTCCTTCTCTAAGGTGGGTCTGCATTTCTCTGTCCTCATCTCCTGAACTGAAGATGGGTCTGCTTTGCTGGGTACAAAGAAACACAGACTGAAGCATGTTTCCCAAGTCTCTAACAGAAGAGGTCACATGTACACTCACACTGATCTAAATCTTGACAAAGAGACACACCATCCAAGGGCTAGAATTCTTCTTCGAAGACGATCTTGTGTTGCACCGGACTAACTCAAGCAGCAGTTCGCTCCGAGTCGTCCGCCTGGGTAGCCATATCCACCGTTTCGCCTTCGTAGTGTATGCTTGTCCAAATGCAATGTTCAGCCAACGCTAGCTGAGGACCCCACGCATGCAGTTCGCCGAAGTACCGATGCCCTGCTCCATCAAATAGGCCACTCCAGTCTCGAGATTACTAGCTGCAAGTGCTTCAGGAAAACATCAGAGACCTTTGCGCATCGTGCTTCATGGTTTGAGATATCACAGAACTATGCACAAATACGTTCCTCAGCACGCAGCAATGGAGATCTTTTACGAATGGCAAGGACACGACAACATATCATCTCACAATACAGAATATCTGTTAACACCAAAATTTGGCACCAGAAAGAGACTGACATGTGGGCCGGGATTGGTAAAAGATATCGTTCGGAAAGGAAAGCTTGTCTTCAAGGGCGTTCGGCAAAGGCATTCTGCGGTCGGGAATCCGTCGCCGATTCGGCAAGGAGCTGCTCCATGGAAAGCATTCGGGAACGCGTGATGACGTGGATCAAGTAAGGAAGATGCCGATCTGATGAAGAATACAAGATGAATACGGCATTTTAGACGTATTTCTTTGGAAACAAACGTTTTGTAATCGTAATCGAGTAGGAATCGTGTCAAAACCAGGGTATAAATATGAACCCATGGTGATTGTAATAGGGATCGAACAATCATACAACAAACCGGCCTTGCGCCACCTTTTCGAGTCCTTTAGTCGTGTCGTCGAAATCTTCGAGAGGAACCATCGATCCGTCGACCTCCGTAAGTACCGGCAACCTTGTATCATGCTTAGTATCATGCGGTGGATTTAAGCTTGGTATGAGAAGGCTTCTTTGTTAAATCATGAGTCATGCGGTAGGCTAAGGTTTAGCTTGAAGCGAGTTATCGGCTCTATTAGATTTTGGCAAAGATCTAATAGATTCATTAAGTTACCTTGTGTTATTTGGGTTTTACTTTATGTTTAATTCATATAACACTCTTTTTGCCCAGTCTAGATTGGTTAGGTTCGGTTTTGATTCATCGCAAGACATGACCATGTTACCTTACATAGCCGAATTCAAACCAATCTAGATTGCCACGTGTCGCGGGTTCAAACTCGTTGGTTTTGTATGGATCTTGACAGAGCCGGGTATCATGCGGTAGATGCAGGTTTTTGGGTCGTTTTAGAACTAATCATCCGGTGGATTAGAGCTCGAAATCGATCTGATAGGTCTATCAACATCGACGAAGCTTGTTCCTTCTTCATGGAACCCGAATCGGCTATCTAGCCGTATTCGGCAGTCCCTCAATGAGTGAAAACGTGTTCGTAACTTTGTTTTAAATAATGAATGCTTCTAGCCTTCCACGTTTAGAGTATATCATGCGGTGGATTGATCTATTCTTGGTTGGTGGCGTGATTTTAAACAAGTCGTATCATGCGGTGGATTAACTTGTTTGATTCTACGCCTGACGGGTTCGAGGGTATCTAGACATGCGGTAGACTAGTGCTTTTAGACCTATGCATTCTTGTTTATTAGAGATTTACGATCGTGCTTTCACATTTATCATGCTTTATGCCCGTTAATCGGTTGTATTTAAGTATTGTAACGATCATCTAATTAAATACCGATCTTTCATCATGATGACGTCATGCGTTCGGCAGTATGCGCTCTGCCGAATATGCATGTGAGCGCCTGCATTGCCGACAGATAGCTTGTTCATAGCTATATGCCGATCAAGATTGGCCTTGCAAGCCGTAGAGATGGAACTGTCTGGTATCATCCGGCATGTTCCAGGTTTTATATCTAAACATTTTTTCTTCCTTTGTCAGTTTCAGAGAAAATTGACTGGCACGCTTACAGGATTCAGACGATCGGGCACGTGTGAAGCCAGCTGATTCGGCTTGCTGTGTGCTTGGCGTGAGAAGCCGATTTTGCGTCAACACACTTTTTGGCACGCCCGGTGGGACACTCAAGCTTTGAAGATGCCTGAGATAAAAGAATTGCTGGATGTCACTCTTGAAGAACTGACTGAAGAGCATCAACAGATAGTGAAAGCTGCTGCAGAGCAGTTCATTAAAAAGTGCTTGCTATCTTTCGGCAAGAACAGGAGTGGTGCACCTTTTCTCAAAACAGAACTGCCAAGAGTCTTGCTGCCTGGACAGTCAGACATGAGCTCAGATGAAGAAAGAGAGCATTTTTCTTGCTTATTGTACAAGGCTCTGGGAGAAACAATGACCAATCACAATACTGCATTCTTGAACAGCTTTTCAAACTCGTTGATTTTGTGTGGATCTTGACAGAGCCGGGTATCATGCGGTAGATGCAGGTTTTTGGGTCGTTTTAGAACTAATCATCCGGTGGATTAGAGCTCGAAATCGATCTGATAGGTCTATCAACATCGACGAAGCTTGTTCCTTCTTCATGGAACCCGAATCGGCTATCTAGCCGTATTCGGCAGTCCCTCAATGAGTGAAAACGTGTTCGTAACTTTGTTTTAAATAATGAATGCTTCTTGCCTTCCACGTTTAGAGTATATCATGCGGTGGATTGATTGGTTGGTGGCGTGATTTTAAACAAGTCGTATCATGCGGTGGATTAACTTGTTTGATTCTACGCCTGACGGGTTCGAGGGTATCTAGACATGCGGTAGACTAGTGCTTTTAGACCTATGCATTCTTGTTTATTAGAGATTTACAATCGTGCTTTCACCCTTTTATCTCAGCCGCGATGTAGCATCCACTTAGATGTACTAGCTGATTTAATGTGGGCAAGATAGGATGCTGCAGAATGAGGTGACGAACCAATTCTTCACCGCAACTGTGAAATGCCTAAGCGGATGGATGGATGGAAGATGGCTGGTGACAGTCAGTGTCTTTGTGACAAGTTTGTGTTTGGTTTGCGTTCCTTCCCCCGTCTTTGTCAAGCCACTCGAGTGTTGGTTCTGCATGTTCTGGTGTCTCCTTTTCCTGCATGTTCTGGTGTCTTATTTCTGCATGTTCTGGTGTCTCGTTTTGATCCTGAGGATATCCTTTGCCTTACTGTGGCGGTGTGCCATGGGAAGAATGATACCATTTTCTTGTACTGTGAACTATTCGTTGTTTTTGGCTCTGTATGCAGCTATTACGGGACGTGCCTTGGCTCATTGGTGGAGGAGAAAACCGTGAGCCTCAGGAAGCACCCGTTGCTAGATAGAGGGCCCGTTTCTCTCCCAGTGGTCGTCGTCGATCGGGCCTAGTGTGGGCCGGCTTACAATATTTCCAGGCCGTAGATGACCTTTGCCGAATAGGACGAAGATGACCTTTGTCGGATAGGCCGAAGATACTCTAACAACCTATGTAGTGAGGCCCATTACAATTTGGTCGCGGAGTCCGGATCCGATGATTGCCTTTCAAATTACTTTGTGTTAACAACTTTTGGAAACAAGCACCCGCGGACTGTCCGAATGCATCTCACGAGCTATTTGTCTTGTGGGTGAACTCGTCCAGGACAGCCAGTACGTAAATCCTGTAAGTAACATTAGTAAATTTAACTGTGTTTTGGTTCTGCCGACAAGCCACCCGGGCGCGCTTGCCCGTTCCGTCACGTCCCGTCCCGTCGCGTGCGACGGATGAGAGACACAGTACTGGCTGCTTGCACATGACATCTTGGGGGTGGACCACAACACATGTCACGTCAAACAACACCGGCCGGCACGCAACTGTGTCTCTGTGTCTCCTCCCCAAAGCTCAGCTGCTCAGTCAACTCCCTGCATCCTCGACAGCTGCGCGGCGGCGCACCTCACCGTGCCGACAGCCAAAGAGCGAGGTCTGCCCTGCACGGCCGTGTTGCACGTCTCTGAATGCACGTCCATAACTCCATTATACTGCTTCTTTCATTCTCTGCGTCTCTCGGCCGGCCGAATGCCGAGTCCAAAGGAAGAAGACGACCGTGTGGCCGTGTCAAGATCGAGAGCTGCTGCTTGCCCTTTGTTAGTTGTTACACAGTCGAGTGGTAGCTACTGCGACGACGGGAACATGGTTACCACGAGGCAAAGAAACACGGCCATGGGCGGGTGAGAAAACAAAAGGCGACACTCGTGACGGACGGGACCTGTGCCCTGTACCACACCCGAGCACACATCTCCATCTCGCAAAAGCGATGTCCCTACGCCCTAGGGTTTCCATGACCCCTAGCTATCGGCCTAGTCGTCCTAGCCAGCAAGGACAGTCGAATGGATGGCAATGCTTACGGAATGCAACCTTTCCTTTCCTTTCCTTTCCGTTCGATGCATTTGCATGCAGCACCTCCACACATTCACCTTTGCTGTGGACAAATATCTCCCTTCATTCATCACTTTCCGATTTTCTCTGTAGATTCACGGGTCAGAAAGAATTCACGTTGGTAAACCATGTTTTTGCATGCTCACGAGTTCATCCAATGTTTGGCAACAAAATAGAGCGCTGACAAACAATAGAACAAAGGCATCTAAAGCTTCATCAGTACAAAAGACCTTGCCTGTCTCTTATACACATCTAGATGTGTATAAGAGACAGATACAAGATGAATACGGCATTTTAGACGTATTTCTTTGGAAACAAACGTTTTGTAATTGTAATCGAAGATTGATACCCCAAAGCAGATATTGGACCAGCAATATTATACTGGATTGTCCTGGCAAAAGGGGCAGGTGCTATGTCCTGCAAAATAACAGAGTTATAATAAAAGAAGAATTGTTATCAGGGCCAAATGATGATTTGAACAACATTACCTCTGAATTTGGCTGGTAGTCAGGCATCAACTCAAGGCAGAAGGGATGGATTGGCATGTTGAAGATGTGATCATGAAATTCTTGCCACCAGACAGTGAAAGAAGGATGAACAGATGTTATTGGCACAAAAGGTTCAGGTCTATAGATGGATGTGCAGCATCTGTAGTCAAAAATCCTTCTTGTCTCAGTGGAGTCTGTGACAACCTCCCTAGGCTTAAGGAATTCATGGAGAAATAATCTTGGTGGTACTTGGCCACAGCCTAATTGCCTAGCCATCATATTTGGCTAATAGTACTCAAAGGTACTCTGAACCAGCCTTCCTCCACAAAATTCGGCTGGCAGAATACAGGGCCGAATGAAAGAATTGAAAATAGCCGTGGATTGTGCATCTGTGCATCCAGTATCAAAGCTAAACTCACAAGGGAGAGTAAGATTATCATTGTCTGAATATGGAAACCAAAGAGGATGAGCAAAGCCCCTGAAGAAGAGTTCAAACAATTCACCAATGTTCTTGTTGACAGACACAGTAGAAGCAGCTTCTCCATAAGTTTGACAGCCTTTGGTGCTTTGAGCTTCTCCTTCCTTGTAGTTGACTGAAGGGAAAGACAGGCTGTTGATATCAACTGAAACAATCTGGTGCATGTACAGTTGCAGCCACATTTGAATGAACCACCAAGGACCATTGACGCAAGGGATTTTCTTATTGGCATGCATCAAACGAGTGGTCTGATGGAGCATGTGATAGACACTTCCCAGCAGAAATTTTCCAAGTGGAATGAGTGTGCCAGCAGCCAAATCTTCGGCCATCACAATGTGATTCAGAGTTGGTTCATTGGCTTTGCCACAAAAAATGAATCTACATAACCACATGTTCAGGAAGGCCCTGTATTCAACATCAGACAGAGGGCCATCAGACATATAATTCTGGATATATCTCTTATATCCAACTCCTGTCTTCACTCCTGTTTGCTTGGAAGAGCCCTTGTACTTGTATGGGCGCACAGATTCTGTGATATTCAGGCCGGTCATCATGTAAACATCGGCCAAGGTGGGAGACATCGGTCCATGACCGAAGAAGAAAGCATTTGCGCCATTAGACCAAAAGTGACAAGCCGCAATGAGGAGACTCTCATTCTTGGGTGTTTCGGCTAAAGATAGCTCTAAACAATGTGAAATGCAGAGTTTGTCCCAGTTCTTGGTTTGAGGGCTTTTATCATCAAAAACCCTCTTGTACCAGTTTCTCCAGCCAGCAATTGGGGGCAAAGGCCAGTTCTTGAAGGCATCTTGCCATTCATGAGGCTTTGTCAATGAAGCTTTAAAAGGAATTCGCTGAGATTCGGCAGCAATCAGCTCAGAGGGGTCTGAATCTCCTACGGGCCCAAGAAAATAAGTGGGTGCTTTCTCCTCTGTGGGAATCAAAAGTTCAGCTGCTAGAGCCTACCAAGAACAGAAAAGGGCGAAAAAGGAAAATTTAGGATGCGATTCAAAAGAATGGTGCCGAATGTGCTTGAGGAAGATTAAAGAATTACCTGAAGGGCTTGATCTTGGTGCGCCATTTGAAGATTGAAAGCTTGAAAGAGCTGATGATGCTAGGGTTTGGATTTGGCCGAAGTTCCGAAGATTCGAGCAGAGAGGGTGGATGCTAAAAAGATTCAATCCAGTTGCGGATTTCTAGTCAATTCCGAGATAAATTATCTTTTATCCCGAAATTGAAGGGGCATGTGTTAACACCAAAATTTGGCACCAGAAAGAGACTGACATGTGGGCCGGGATTGGTAAAAGATATCGTTCGGAAAGGAAAGCTTGTCTTCAAGGGCGTTCGGCAAAGGCATTCTGCGGTCGGGAGTCCGTCGCCGATTCGGCAAGGAGCTGCTCTATGGAAAGCATTCGGGAACGCGTGATGACGTGGATCAAGTAAGGAAGATGCCGATCTGATGAAGAATACAAGATGAATACGGCATTTTAGACGTATTTCTTTGGAAACAAACGTTTTGTAATCGTAATCGAGTAGGAATCGTGTCAAAACCAGGGTATAAATATGAACCCATGGTGATTGTAATAGGGATCGAACAATCATACAACAAACCGGCCTTGCGCCACCTTTTCGAGTCCTTTAGTCGTGTCGTCGAAATCTTCGAGAGGAACCATCGATCCGTCGACCTCCGTAAGTATCGACAACCTTGTATCATGCTTAGTATCATGCGGTGGATTTAAGCTTGGTATGAGAAGGCTTCTTTGTTAAATCATGAGTCATGCGGTAGGCTAAGGTTTAGCTTGAAGCGAGTTATCGGCTCTATTAGATTGTGGCAAAGATTTAATAGATTCATTAAGTTACCTTGTGTTATTTGGGTTTTACTTTATGTTTAATTCATATAACACTCTTTTTGCCCAGTCTAGATTGGTTAGGTTCGGTTTTGATTCATCGCAAGACATGACCATGTTACAAAAGAGTAAATGAGATATCAAAATTTTTACCAGTTGATGGAGCATCGGCAGAATCTGTAATGGCCACTGTTTGCTGTGTCCGAGCCTAAAATCATAAAAGCAGAGATGAGCATGATAAAGAAGCATTATATTTAAAGGAAAAGAGTTATAACCTGAATGATTCTTCTGTTGGTTGTTCTTTTCTTCTTGGGAGCTGAAGAAGCAGGCAGAGAAGAAGTTTTTCTCTTGGCAGAAGATGGCTTGGTAATGATTGGGTCGAGAATGGCTTGTCTAGACATCAGCTGGGCCAAGGTAGGAGATTGATACCCCAAAGCAGATATTGGACCAGCAATATTATACTGGATTGTCCTGGCAAAAGGGGCAGGTGCTATGTCCTGCAAAATAACAGAGTTATAATAAAAGAAGAATTGTTATCAGGGCCAAATGATGATTTGAACAACATTACCTCTGAATTTGGCTGGTAGTCAGGCATCAACTCAAGGCAGAAGGGATGGATTGGCATGTTGAAGATGTGATCATGAAATTCTTGCCACCAGACAGTGAAAGAAGGATGAACAGATGTTATTGGCACAAAAGGTTCAGGTCTATAGATGGATGTGCAGCATCTGTAGTCAAAAATCCTTCTTGTCTCAGTGGAGTCTGTGACAACCTCCCTAGGCTTAAGGAATTCATGGAGAAATAATCTTGGTGGTACTTGGCCACAGCCTAATTGCCTAGCCATCATATTCGGCTGATAGTACTCAAAGGTACTCTGAACCAGCCTTCCTCCACAAAATTCGGCTGGCAGAATACAGGGCCGAATGAAAGAATTGAAAATAGCCGTGGATTGTGCATCTGTGCATCCAGTATCAAAGCTAAACTCACAAGGGAGAGTAAGATTATCATTGTCTGAATATGGAAACCAAAGAGGATGAGCAAAGCCCCTGAAGAAGAGTTCAAACAATTCACCAATGTTCTTGTTGACAGACACAGTAGAAGCAGCTTCTCCATAAGTTTGACAGCCTTTGGTGCTTTGAGCTTCTCCTTCCTTGTAGTTGACTGAAGGGAAAGACAGGCTGTTGATATCAACTGAAACAATCTGGTGCATGTACAGTTGCAGCCACATTTGAATGAACCACCAAGGACCATTGACGCAAGGGATTTTCTTATTGGCATGCATCAAACGAGTGGTCTGATGGAGCATGTGATAGACACTTCCCAGCAGAAATTTTCCAAGTGGAATGAGTGTGCCAGCAGCCAAATCTTCGGCCATCACAATGTGATTCAGAGTTGGTTCATTGGCTTTGCCACAAAAAATGAATCTACATAACCACATGTTCAGGAAGGCCCTGTATTCAACATCAGACAGAGGGCCATCAGACATATAATTCTGGATATATCTCTTATATCCAACTCCTGTCTTCACTCCTGTTTGCTTGGAAGAGCCCTTGTACTTGTATGGGCGCACAGATTCTGTGATATTCAGGCCGGTCATCATGTAAACATCGGCCAAGGTGGGAGACATCGGTCTATGACCGAAGAAGAAAGCATTTGCGCCATTAGACCAAAAGTGACAAGCCGCAATGAGGAGACTCTCATTCTTGGGTGTTTCGGCTAAAGATAGCTCTAAACAATGTGAAATGCAGAGTTTGTCCCAGTTCTTGGTTTGAGGGCTTTTATCATCAAAAACCCTCTTGTACCAGTTTCTCCAGCCAGCAATTGGGGGCAAAGGCCAGTTCTTGAAGGCATCTTGCCATTCATGAGGCTTTGTCAATGAAGCTTTAAAAGGAATTCGCTGAGATTCGGCAGCAATCAGCTCAGAGGGGTCTAAATCTCCTACGGGCCCAAGAAAATAAGTGGGTGCTTTCTCCTCTGTGGGAATCAAAAATTCAGCTGCTAGAGCCTACCAAGAACAGAAAAGGGCGAAAAAGGAAAATTTAGGATGCGATTCAAAAGAATGGTGCCGAATGTGCTTGAGGAAGATTAAAGAATTACCTGAAGGGCTTGATCTTGGTGCGCCATTAGAAGATTGAAAGCTTGAAGGAGCTGATGATGCTAGGGTTTGGATTTGGCCGAAGTTCCGAAGATTCGAGCAGAGAGGGTGGATGCTAAAAAGATTCAATCCAGTTGCGGATTTCTAGTCAATTCCGAGATAAATTATCTTTTATCCCGAAATTGAAGGGGCATGTGTTAACACCAAAATTTGGCACCAGAAAGAGACTGACATGTGGGCCGGGATTGGTAAAAGATATCGTTCGGAAAGGAAAGCTTGTCTTCAAGGGCGTTCGGCAAAGGCATTCTGCGGTCGGGAGTCCGTCGCCGATTCGGCAAGGAGCTGCTCTATGGAAAGCATTCGGGAACGCGTGATGACGTGGATCAAGTAAGGAAGATGCCGATCTGATGAAGAATACAAGATGAATACGGCATTTTAGACGTATTTCTTTGGAAACAAACGTTTTGTAATCGTAATCGAGTAGGAATCGTGTCAAAACCAGGGTATAAATATGAACCCATGGTGATTGTAATAGGGATCGAACAATCATACAACAAACCGGCCTTGCGCCACCTTTTCGAGTCCTTTAGTCGTGTCGTCGAAATCTTCGAGAGGAACCATCGATCCGTCGACCTCCGTAAGTATCGACAACCTTGTATCATGCTTAGTATCATGCGGTGGATTTAAGCTTGGTATGAGAAGGCTTCTTTGTTAAATCATGAGTCATGCGGTAGGCTAAGGTTTAGCTTGAAGCGAGTTATCGGCTCTATTAGATTTTGGCAAAGATCTAATAGATTCATTAAGTTACCTTGTGTTATTTGGGTTTTACTTTATGTTTAATTCATATAACACTCTTTTTGCCCAGTCTAGATTGGTTAGGTTCGGTTTTGATTCATCGCAAGACATGACCATGTTACCTTACATAGCCGAATTCAAACCAATCTAGATTGCCACGTGTCGCGGGTTCAAACTCGTTGGTTTTGTATGGATCTTGACAGAGCCGGGTATCATGCGGTAGATGCAGGTTTTTGGGTCGTTTTAGAACTAATCATCCGGTGGATTAGAGCTCGAAATCGATCTGATAGGTCTATCAACATCGACGAAGCTTGTTCCTTCTTCATGGAACCCGAATCGGCTATCTAGCCGTATTCGGCAGTCCCTCAATGAGTGAAAACGTGTTCGTAACTTTGTTTTAAATAATGAATGCTTCTAGCCTTCCACGTTTAGAGTATATCATGCGGTAGATTGATCTATTCTTGGTTGGTGGTGTGATTTTAAACAAGTTGTATCATGCGGTGGATTAACTTGTTTGATTCTACGCCTGACGGGTTCGAGGGTATCTAGACATGCGGTAGACTAGTGCTTTTAGACCTATGCATTCTTGTTTATTAGAGATTTACGATCGTGCTTTCACATTTATCATGCTTTATGCCCGTTAATCGGTTGTATTTAAGTATTGTAACGATCATCTAATTAAATACCGATCTTTCATCATGATGACGTCATGCGTTCGGCAGTATGCGCTCTGCCGAATATGCATGTGAGCGCCTGCATTGCCGACAGATAGCTTGTTCATAGCTATATGCCGATCAAGATTGGCCTTGCAAGCCGTAGAGATGGAGTATACCACGTGGGCAGCTTTCCTTTGCTAGGTTAGGGGATGAGAAGTGGACCCGGCTGCCATCTCACACACATTTTCAAGACTGCATCTACAAGAATGGTGTATTATATGCAGTGACATCATTTGGTGAAATTATCGCCATTGATCTCAGCGGGACTTCACTCTCAACAAAGACAATTTTGGACAGGGTACGCCACTATTATGGGGGTCACAGAGTTTACATTGCTGAGGCTCCATGGGGTGATCTGCTGCAGATTTGGAGGCCAGAAGTTTGGATAGAAGAAGGGGGTGGATATCAGCACGAGGCAACATTTCAGAACAAAGCTGGGAGGATGGAAATATTTAAAGTTTGTACGGCCGCAAAAAAGTTGGTGCAAATAGATAGCTTGGATGATCATGTATTGTTTCTCGGGAACAACCAGTCACTCTGTTCCCGTGCTGAGGAATATCCGCAGTTGAAACCGAACCACGTTTACTTCACTGATGATGTTGAGGGTGTAGCTTACAGCTGCGAGCGTGGGTACCGCCTAAATATTGGAGTCCTTAACTTCGGAAATAAGAGCATGGAAGAAATTGTATTCCCTCGGCCTTGGTCCAACTGTCTATCCCCGTTGCTTATCATACCGAATCCTAGGAAGATAGATTCAGCATTGCACATTTAGATGCATTTTTCTTATATTTTGTATGTATTATCACGAAATTTGAGTTTTGGATCCACAATTGATTTCAAACTGGAACCCTGAAAGTGCTTGGGAAGTGTTGAATGAGATCCTGAGGCCTTGAGGCCCAACAAGTATCTCAATCAGAGTGGCCAATTCATAGGCTCCGCATCAGAGATTAGATGTGCTGCTGGCTGGTTGCTACCCCTGTGGGCTGTGGTACCGCAGGTATGTTTTTGATACGTAGTTTTTGGAGTTTTTTCAAACTAAACTAGGGGCGATGTGTGTCCGTACACCGTCACGCGTAAAAGCGACCAACGGGTACGACGAATAGCGATGAGACGCGGTTTTTCTTAGAGTAAATGGTAGCTTTTCATATTCAGAAAATATTCAGAAAGCAGATCGTTGATGGAAGTCCCGATAAACTCCGGCGCTTCTTCATTCGTGAAACCAAACCGCACAGACAACCGATTGGCAGACAACACTTGTTAACATGAATAAAACTGGAGGCAATTGAAAGTCTATCTATTTGCATGGGTGAGTGCAGGCAGCCTGCAACAAACAATGCATCTTCATGGTGCTAGAGACGAGGCCGAGCGGCCTAGGGCTCTTGGACTGCTCCTTCACGTTGGTGTCGGAGCTGAGCATGGTGTCTGCCATCATTCAGCACCAGCTTTAGCGGCACCAACTGTTAGTTACATGCAGACACGCGCCATGGACGCGTCATCATTGAGATTGAGACCTCGAATTCGCACTCCATGGCACCGCCACCGTCCACTACTACTGCTGCTTTTATCTTGATTGCCGTAATAACCTGGTCACGAGGAAACGCTACACGATCGAGCTAGCTCTCTCTCGTGCCGGAGTCAAAAGGCACAAGAACAGAACACGCCCGAGTGCTGTGTCGCGTCACGCGCTTGATCTCCCAATGAAAAGTCGCTGTTTGTTACACCTTACTTTGGTACGTGTATCTCATCATATCCAAGTGAGGCCTTGCCCTTTTGGGCTAGCTATCCCCTAATCGGCTAACTAATCCACGACTTCACAGTCTCTGGACTGTGGTTAGGCCTAATCACTCACATGATCGGTTTCGTCTGATTAGATTTGCAGGAGCAGTGCGGACGCTACGTTTGGTAACTTGCTTGCGATTGAGCATGGGCGCATGATGAGGCGCGTGCGGCGCTTTAGCCTAGCGTGACCGGAATGTGTCACCCGATGCACGGGACAGCAAGCAAACAAACGCCCGGGGTCCAGCACAGTGTTAGCGTGAGAAGCCGATTTTGCGTCAACAATATCTAGACAGAAATGAATTCAGTTCAGTTATCCACTCCAAAGTATAAGGCAAATCCTATAGTGCATAGGGGTGGTAACGGATCATGACCCGTTTGTTCCTTCACAATCAAACTTGACCCTAGTAAAATTTAGCTCAAAAATTAGTGTTATTTTGATCCGACCCTAATCCGGCCCGATCCTTAAAATTTCTAAAATTTCTAGTACAAAAATGAGAGCCCTTTACCACCCCTAATAGTGCAGAACATATAGTGAAGTACAACTTTAGACAGACACGACTGCGTGAATCCTATCGATTGTAGTACATTCTTGCACCGTTCGCATGCGTCTATTCCTATCATAGCACTAGATCTGATCGGGGTCGTGGGAAACATGGATGGCTGAAATACATGCAGTCCTTTAATTTGCAGTCGCCCGAACGGCACCCGATGTCGGTGCCCCTCGTGACCGTCTCCTTCCCTTCCGCCGTCGCCGCCGCTCCGCCTAACGCCTCGCCCGCTACTTCCTCTCGCTGACACCCTACCTCCGACCGCGTTTTCGCCGCCCCGTCGACCCAAGGCTCTCAGATCCTGCTCCGAAAACGGGGCCGACCGCTAGCCAGTCAGCCCCCGACGAGCAGCCGACGATTGGGCCAGCGGCGCCGCTATTTGCCGCGTCTTCGCCCCGCCTTTGCCGGCGACGAGAACCCACCAGGTATTCCCGCCCTTTCTCTTCCTGCTGTGCGGAACGGAGCACCCAAAACCCTAACATATGCTAAATGTATTCGGATCTGACCCAGTTACTGCTAACTTCGATTTTGTTTGGTCTGCCAATGCAGCATACATGTGCTTCCTCCTGGTCAAGTGGTGATGGTCTAGGGGAGCGCCGGCGCCGAAGCTGCTGCCCTCGCCACTGCCGCAGGTGAATGCTGCTTGCCCACGTTTCTTTGATTGCTTGTACTTGAGCTATGTTGATGGCATGTGGAAAGATTGGTTAAGTGGGTCATTACTCTATTGATCATTGGAAGGGTTCCTTTTTTTAATGTTCCTATTGCTATCCATTAATCTCATGTATATGCCAATACCAGTACAAGAAGATTGGCAGTAGAAAGGATCTTGATTTCTTATCTACGGAGTAGTATGGAACTAAAATGCAGTAATTGAAATCAGTTCAACTTGCTGTATGCAAAGTCCAGTACACGATATTTTGTGATGAGTGTACTTTGGCATAGCCATACATACATTTAGATTCTTTTTTAGTGCTTGAACGATATAAATTCTTGCTTCCAGAATCCAATAGTCCAGTACATTGTGCTCAGTATTTTAGATGACTCGGTAAAGATCTTGCTTTTATTACATTTCTATCACTGCATTACATTTCTATGGATTCCTATTACTAATTTTTTGTGATCAAGTCATTGAATCATGAGTCGATCTGATGAAGAATACAAGATGAATACGGCATTTTAGACGTATTTCTTTGGAAACAAACGTTTTGTAATCGTAATCGAGTAGGAATCGTGTCAAAACCAGGGTATAAATATGAACCCATGGTGATTGTAATAGGGATCGAACAATCATACAACAAACCGGCCTTGCGCCACCTTTTCGAGTCCTTTAGTCGTGGCGTCGAAATCTTCGAGAGGAACCATCGATCCGTCGACCTCCGTAAGTATCGACAACCTTGTATCATGCTTAGTATCATGCGGTGGATTTAAGCTTGAGTCAAGAAGGCTTTTCTTGCTAGATCATGAGTCATGCGGTAGGCTAAGGTTTAGCTTGAAGCAAGTTACCGGCTCTATTAGATTTTGGCAAAGATCTAATAGATTCATCAAGTTACCTTGTGTTATTTGGGTTTTACTTTATATGGTGGTCGAATTTGGATTGTAACGACCGCCAACAAGAACTTAGTTGTGGTGGTACGTATGTGACCTTAGTTCGTACTGCATACATTTCACCGTAAATACCATTCATTTACTAACTTTCTTTGTGACTACTAAATTATCAGGTCGCATACGGTATGACCAAAAGTGTGGAAGAAGGGAAAAAATGGCATGCAATGACATTCCACATGGTTACATACCTGTTGAGGTGGAGCAAGTCGTCACCAACTCGGAAGACTTGGAACTTGACATCCCCGGAGGTGACGGAGAAACAAAACTCAGTCAGTGTTCTCACTGCATCATTCTATGGAGCAAGGCAGACATCGTTATACCCGATACACCTGCGGCTACCAACAAGCCCCCGTCACCTCCAAGAGATCCACAGGATCATGACGATTCTCCGGGAGCTCCTGATGCAAGCCCGTCTCCTCCGCCAAAGAGGTCTCCGTCTCCTCCGCCGAAGAGGGGACGCCGCACTAAAGCCTCTGCCCCCACTCCACCAGCGAAGAAGGCGCGAAAAACTAGAGAGAAGCCCGCACCAGAGAAAAGAGCGGGCGAGAAGACTCTAGAGGAGCTCGAAGCCTCGGTAAAAGCAGACACAAAGAGGCAAATGGCCGAGTGGAGGAGAAAACCTGAGCCGGAGCCGAAGCTTGATCCCACCATCGTGAAGTCATTCCTCGGTAATTTGAGCAAGGGTCAACAGAAGGAAGTAATAGTAACAGACTATGACCGCTCATTACTGAAATCTCGCCGGAAACGGAAGGCTGCGGATAAGGAGGCGGGCCCATCCAAAAAGGTTCCTCAGCTCGGCCAGCAACCTCAGCGGCCCTTGGGTCCATTGCCATCTCTGGACGAGCGTAACATTCAACGAGTAATGGCCGAGACTGGACTAACCAGAGCGCAAGTCCTGGGGGAAGAAGAGGTGCCTGTAAACACAACACTGAAGTGGCCGTTTAAGCTTGGCGAGCCTATGGTCCCTCCTGAAATGGAGAGCAACCTACAGACGAAGATGCGCCGATTCCATGACTGGTATTTGGAAGAATCAAGAAGGAATAAACGGCGCATGATAAAAGTAGGCGTGAAGGACCAAGACTTCTACAATGGTGACGCGGATTTTGTCTGGCTCAGGTTTAATGATATATATGAGCTGTACCACCGCGACGCCTAGCGTGACCGGAATGTGTCACCCGATGCACGGGACAGCAAGCAAACAAACGCCCGGGGTCCAGCACAGTGTTTCTTCAAAGGCATCTCATCGGACGGACCTGTAGCATGGATCCCAAAAAAAAAAGTAACAAAATCCTGGTTAGGCCCATCCAAACCTCATGTCAAATCGTTTTGACATTTATTTTGTTGCGTCTTCCCGTGTCTGATGTGATCTCCTGTCTTTTACTCTGCCCTACTGCTCAGTACTGGCACACGCAGCGCAAGTCTGGGAGATCTTAGCCTTACCTAACGTACCGTGGTCGCGTTTCATCCTATCCTCGCTTGCAGGTGCAAACAAACAGTGTCTGTACTCTCAAGACATTGTGCTGGGTGAACTGTTAGTGTAGAACTCACTCCAATTTACTGTACTAGTACTTGCTCATTCGAACAACTGAATCTATCAGGCGGCTTCATGTCATGCACTCACTACGCCTTGCTTAGCGCGCTGATTACACAGTGGTTTACGCCAATTATTACTGCTGGTAATCCAACTAAAACCGACGTTGACCGCCTAGCAGCCACTAGCCGGATATTAATTTCCTGCTCATCAAATCCAATCGCTTGGAATTATACTAATAACACTGCCACCACTACTTAAACTGGATCCCACAACGGACGTGATCAACACCAATGCTCAGGGCCGTCGTCTTCTTCTTAAGCTGCTCATTGTCATAGCTCCACACACACTAGCTGAGCGAGCAACAGAGCCAGCACCAGTCACAAACACCGCAGTCACCGCCGGCGAGGGGGGCAGGGGCAGGGCATGAAAGCGACGACACGGCGCGGCGCGGCCGGGGGCCTACCCGCGGCCAAGAGGAAGACGAGGAAGAAGAAGCCGGCCGCGCGCGGCTTCATGTGCGGCTGCGGCGGCGACGAGTAGGAGGTATCAAATAGGGCACACATTGCTGAGGTAAAGCTGTTTCCAGGATCCGAACTGGACTGAACAAATTCCAAAAGTTTGAACAAGTTGATCCACAATTAATGGAGATTGCAGTAGGCTATTTGCCAGAGTTGCCGCAGGACATCCTGATGGATTTATTTACCCTCCTGCATGCCTACGCTCCACCACCACCGCCACCTCCTCTACCTGCCATCAATGGAGCTAGCAAGCGTCCACACAGCACAACCTCTCTGACACGTTAACCGCAGCCGTCAGGCTAATTTCCGTCGCTTCGGGAATTGTCGCTGTCCGAAATGCGCAGAGTGTACTGTGTCTACATGACTTGCACGCCTGACTTTCTGTGCCGTGCACCAGAAAATCTGTGCTCCATTCTCGCGAGTTTCTTTGCGTCTCGTACAGATCACACGTAAGAAATTCCGTGATTTTTGCATGGTGTCAATGCTTAATTGCGTACTGCGCCGCCACTGATTGACCATACGCATGGTACATTGGTGCGCCGAAGAAAGGGAGATGTAGACGGCAGGAGCAGAAGAAGAAGATGACTAGATGAGGCTATCCATCAAATTGTTAATTTGGAGATTGCAGAGGAGGGAAGGGAATGCCGTGATCTTCGCGAAGCTGCCCGTCGGTAGGATGCAAATTAGAGGCGCGAAAGCAACGAGGCGACTGACTCTATTCTACTAACCTGAATCTCTTTTGCCGATCGTGACGAGGTGATGGATATGGATACTGCGTCGGCGGAGGAGCGCAGCCGCAGCCGGCGCGCGAAAAGAGACGTGCGCAGGAAGGTCGAACCTGCCCGATCGGTGAGACATCGATTCGCGCCATATTTGCCGGCGATCTCAAGGAACATTTCTTGTCGTCTGGCGTTGCGGTCTCTCAGAGTCGGTGTGGGATTCTGAAAGTCGAAGTGGATGTGGAATACAGTATACGCTTGCGAATTTGCTTGCATTCCAGAGGTCAATAAGGATCACATGGATGTGTGTCCCATGGCTCCCGTGACTGGAAGTTGGAGGCGGCTGCACTACTGTTAGGCCTTGTTTAGATAAAGAATTTAGGAGGGTGAATTTAGGAGCATGACGTCACTTCGTAATCATTGCGTCATTTGTAACATTTCGTTTGTATTTGTGAAAACTTGTCCAAAAATTGGTTAACTAGGCTCAAAATGTTCATCTCGCAGAGTACAACAAAACTGTGCAATTAGTTTTTGATTTCCTCTACATTTAGTATTCCATGCATGTTATATATTTTGATGTGATAGAGAATCTTTAATTTGGGAGTTGATTTTTACGTCTAAACAACAACAACGCCTTAGTTGTAGATTCATGTAGCTGTCACTGAATGGAAGTACAGGAAACCGATTTTATATTGACAACTTTCCGTTGACTTTATTCTGGTTTCGTTAATCCAAACTAGCATGAACGCACGTTTATTGATGACATATATGTACTGAAACAATACACTTGAGTGGACCATGGTAAACGTGCGAAGCGTATTTAAAAATACTTTATATTCGCTCTCTTATGTATAGAGAGCTTTAGATGTTCTCAAATGTAGATGCACATCATCTTTGAAATAGTTGGTCTTTATTTATATGGAAAAGACTCGCCAATCTATTGTTTATTAGCAATACGGGATAATTGTGTATAGACGTGGTTACAAATATGGGTATATCATGAGCAGGTGGGTCCGCGTGGGTATGGGTAGAGTCTTAGGTGAAAAAAGTTTCACATTTTTGCACTGTTTTTCCATATTTTCCCACGTCTTCCCACGTCCTACAAACTGACAGGTGGGTCCTCTGTGAGGGGTAGGTGTAGGTATATTGGGTTTGAATTGTTTTCAATTATCCTTCTAGTATAGATCCGTGGCGCCACCGTTTCTCTAAAAACTGCTCCCCAAGGTCGTAGAGAAACATGAATTCTGTCTCGTGTCACTGTAGATATTTTTTTAAAAAAATTGCACTGATAAAAACACGATTGATGAATTTTGGTCGGTTAATTATCTTTCCTTTTTAGAGGAGCCATCCATTTGTTGGGCCACTCGCCCAAGTCCTTGGGCTTCATACAGACATTTTTACAGTTTACTCTAAAAGCCCATTCAGCTAGGCCCAACACGTGCGCGAGCCCCACAAAAAAACACGCGGTTGGGCTTCTATTTGACATCGAGCCCACGCCAGGCGTCAACGGCTAAATCAAACTAATTTTTGCAAACCCAATCCCGCAGTGCCGCACTTTCTATCCCCTCCGGCAATGGCCACCGTCACGCCCCTAACCGCCTCCCCGCTCCGCGGCCACCTCCTCCACCACCGCCGCCGCGGCCGCCCCCACGGCAAGCTCCAGTCCCAGCGCCGCCCACAGCGCACCTCGCGGCTCTACTGCGCGCCGGACGGAGGCGGCACCGAGGTCTCGGCCCCTCCCGCTCCCCCGGCCTCCGAGGAGCAAGCGCCGCAGGAGCAGCCGCATGACTTCAACCTCCTCGCCGTCAACCGCAGTGACTTCAACGAGGTCATCATGGTCATCGACTCGCCCGCCGCGCGATACCTCGTCCTCGACCAGAGCAGTACGTATGGGTGGTTAACTGTCTAGTGCCTACTCCGTTTAACAGCCACAAATTAAATTTGGATACTGATCGGTTGGAGCTCTGTGTTTGGTTGTGCTTGTGCCTTGCAGAGAATGTCCACAGCATTCTGCCCAAGACCAGTGTTTGGACAAATTCCTACTGGGTATGTACACTCTGGCCAATTACTCATTTACTCATCATCTGAACAACGACCTGAATAATAAGACCTTGGACTACCATTCACAAATAGATAATAGATTGCTGTACCGTTTTTAATCCGAATCGTTACGAACCCTTAATTTGATACTTCATTATGTGCGTATATTCACTTGTTTGACATTAAGCACTCGATCAGACAGTACTAATATTTTGTTGACACACACTAGTAGTATCACCAATCATATATATGTAAAAAACTTTGGGTGTGTTTGCATTTGGTGCATGTAAAAACTTGCTAGGGATTTCTCTGTGAACGAGTTTTTATGTTTTCCTGAACTCGTTGACTTGTGTCCTTTTGTTTCCTGGAATTGTTGTTGGATGTTAGTGCTTTATTAATGTGCTTTTGCCCTTGCAGGATGAGTTCGTGAGCCTGCCACCGGTTGTCCCACTTGGTCCTGTTGCACTCCTAGGTTTGGTAAATCACTTGTTGCGCGAGACAATTGCAACCTATTTTTCTTCTTAGTAATTTTTATACTCGTCCTGAAAAGCTACTGTGCAATAGGCAAAAATACACACACTATGAATTCGGGGAAGATATTTCTTTCAATTCGTCTGATGATGACTCACCATTTCTAACCAAACTTACATCACGTTCTCCATAAGCTCAATAGTGATTCCTTTAGGCAAAACTGTACCCATCTGCCAAATAGTCTATGCCAGATGACTCCTACATTTCCTTGGTTCTTTTAGGGCGCTGGGACTGCAGCACATCTGATGCTAAAGTTTTGGCCTTGGTTACAACTTGTTGGCTGGGAGATTGATCCTATGGTGAGAACTCTTCTCACTGGCCTTTTCTGTGTATTAATCACAAAGTTTGAAGCTGTGATAACTTGCTGAATTCACTCATGTGAACGTATGCTATTGACTTCTCACAAGAACATCAATAATATATCTTTTGTTGTATACGGACTATATGCTAAACTTGTCTTGCAGCTTTATCTATTGTGCCTCATGCATATGCTTTTCGTGTATCCAAATTTCATATGGAAAAAGCTGACCATGTTTCATGACAGATAGTTGAATTGTCAAGGGATTATTTTGGTATGTCTGATTTAGAGAAGACCACGGAATCTGGTGGTTCACTTTCTGTGCACATTGGTGATGCACTTTCTCTATCAGCTACAGTTGAAGGAGGATTTGCTGGTGAATAACTAACCTGATGCTAACTGTCTCTGTTTTTAAATATATAATGTTGAGGACAAGCTAGCCTAAATGTCATATATTCAAAAAACGGGGGCTATACATGTTTTAATGCCTTACTTTTCAAGCACATAATTTTGATTTATTTGTGATTTACTCTGATTTGCAGGAATTGTTGTAGATTTGTTTTCTGATGGAAAGATCATACCTCAGCTGCAAGAAGTAAATATCCTTTCCCATTTCGGCTACTTCTTTTATTATTGTTCTGTATCCGTGATGGTTAGCATATCAATTTTAATGTGTTGATAATTATTTTCAATGCTATGTGCCAAGAAATAAGGATATAAAATGGATTTATGAATCATGGATAAGAATATGTAGCTCTGTTTTGGACTAGATTCTCAGCAAACTTAGCTTTTACAATGTGCTGGCTTTATTTCAATCTTGACAGGTTGAAACTTGGTTGCAAATTGCAAAAAAGCTAATGCCAGGTGGTCGAATTATGGTTAATTGTGGTGGAGCAGACGTAGAAGAATCTCTTGCATCATCCTGGGTTCAAAACCCTACAATTAAAGCACTATGTTCTGCATTTCCTGGGCAGGTAAGTTGAATTCATCAGCCGCACTCATTTTAACACTTGATTACCAAAATTATTTATTTCCACTGCTACTGCTTTGTGATAGAATATTTTTAAGCAGAAACTTCTAAATGATGAAGTAATTTGTGCTCGTGATTTGTATGTATATTATACTTCACTTACTCTCCATCCAAAATGTATGGATTATCATCTTTCCTCTGCATCAAATATAATGGACACAATTTACTTGGGAGTGACGTTTAGGTTTGACTGGTAACCATGTGATCTCTGAATAATTATTTGGTGAAAGTGGAAACGTTTTGAAGATCATGTGTAATTTGAAAATATAGAAACTATAGTATATATGCTTGTATAATAAGAGAATTATTAGCATTGGATGCCAGTTTTCTTGTTACCTGTTTTGGTATTATCAGTAGCTTGCTCTAGAGTCTAGGCTGTTTTGCTGAAATGAAATGACTGTGAATTGCAGCTAAACTGGAAGAGACTATCGGAGCAAGAGAGTGTAAACTATATGGCACTCACGGGACCTCTTCCAGACTTGGATGAGTGGTCAGCCTCAGTTCCTAGTGAGCTAAGCACGAAAGTGAAACAATGGGTTCCTTGCGAGCTTGCGTGATGCAGGACATTTTCTTCCCTTCTAGTTGCACCTTGCTTCATCAACTTGTCCATATGCTACCTGACTCTCTCCGTAGTCCGTGCTTCAATTTCTGGTGAGTGAGCTCAGCTGTCGGTGGGTGCCATCCAGGCATTACTTCATGACTGGATCTACTAGCTACTATGCGCCCATCCGGCACACCGATAGTCTTTTTTTGAAAGATTCACGCCGATAGTCTTGACTCGCTGTGTTTAGTTCCAAAAAGTGAAGGGAAGAATTTGATAAAAATGTCACACCCGAAACTGTAGCATACTGTAACACTTTTCGTTTGTTTGTGGTAAACATTGTCCTATCATAACCTAAGTAGGCTCAAAAGATTCGTCTCGTCGTGCACATCAAAACCATATAATTAGTTTTTTTATTTACCCACGTTTAATGTTCCATACATGAGGAGAGAGATTGGATGTGATAGGTGAATAGTAAAGTTTGAAAAGAGAATTTTGAGAAGTTTGGTGATTTGTGGAGAACTAAACACAGGCCTAAGGTGTGTTTGTGGCATCATCTCTGCATCTGAAGAGTACTGAAATGAGAAATTCATGGGATACCAGGTAAATTTGCCAAACCCTTGAATATTGACTGAGCATGTCAAGACACATTCTGCAGCGAGAAGATTGGAGCCCATACCGCGGAAACGATTTTTTGAAACGATTTTGTCATCTCCCGCTGGTGCATGCCTTTGTTGTGTGGCAAAGCGACAATTCATTTGTCTGAACAGCTGTCCAGTAGCATTCACTGACAATGACCGTGCGTTAGCACCCAACACTGATGGCTACATATCACATAGGTGGTGTTTATATGGAGAATTGGGAGGTTGAATTTGGAAGTTGAATGCCTCTTCGTAATCATTGCATCACTGTAGCATTTTCGTTTATATGTGCAAAAAATTGTCCAAAAATTGATTAATTAGGCTCAAAATGTTCGTCTCGCAGAGTATAACAAAACTGTGCAATTAGTTTCTGATTTCATCTATATTTAGTACTTCATGCATGTTATGACATTTTGATGTGATGGGGAATCTTCTTTTTACATAGTGTATTTGGGAGTTGCTTTTTGGCAGCTTTTAGGAACTATGCCAAATTTACTATAAAAAAGAAGATTCATCATCACATCAAAATGTCATAACATGCATGGAGTACTAAATGTA
This sequence comes from Echinochloa crus-galli, assembly GCA_900205405.1. Lineage (NCBI taxonomy): Eukaryota > Viridiplantae > Streptophyta > Magnoliopsida > Poales > Poaceae > Echinochloa > Echinochloa crus-galli. The sequence continues at coordinate 193,760 of OAMR01000715.1, read as the reverse complement.
GATGAAATCAAAAACTAATTACACAGTTTTGTTGTGCTCTGCGAGACGAACATTTTGAGCCCAATTTTTTTGGACAATTTTTCACAAATACAAACAAAATGCTACAGTGGCGCAATGATTACGAAGTGACATCATACTCTAAATTCACCTTCCCAATTCTAACATCTAAACAAGGCCTAAACGCGGCCATAGTTCTCTGATGTTGCTGTGGTCTCTGGATGGCACTGATATTAGCTTGATATGCTTTGGACACCCCTTTGTGTTCACCATACATGATTCATGTACCGAAGGTTCATCAGGTGAGTTCCCAGTTGCCGGGTTAACATCTTTCTGATGTCATGCTCCTATCGTAGAAGAGACTGTGTGACCACATCCGCCATGGAGCCTCAGCCTCCAACCCAACACTTGCCATTTCTTCCTCAAGCTCCGCCGTCATCCCCAGGAGGCCTCCGCCGATTGCCGGCGTGGCAGCCCGGATCTCCCACGAAGCACGATGCTGAGAAGTAGCCGGTTGCTGACGAATGTTCCGTGAAGAATGTCACCGGACAGTTGAGGTAACTACCGTGCACCGCATCACGAGAGGCCGCACCGCACGAGCGCAGGCAGGCAGCCTCGGAAGGCTACAAGATCCGACGGCTCCCCTCGTGAACCGGTGGGGCTACCCACTCTGACACCCCCAGTCCTCTCTCCTCTCCGTCTCCGTCTCCTTCCCCCAAAGCGAAGGCAAAAAAAAAAAAAAAATCGGGCCGCGTCGAGTCCGCCGCCGCCGTGCTGCTCCCCTCCCTCGCCTTCCTCCCGCGCGCGGCGCAGCGCCGGCTGCGCCCCTGGCAGCTCCTGCTCTGCCTCGGCTCCGCGGACCGCGCCGCCGACGCCGCCGTCGCCGCGGACCTGGGCCTCCGCCTCGTGCACGTCGACGCCAACCGCGCCGAGGAGGTCGCCGACACCGTCATGGCGCTCATCCTCGGACTGCTCCGCCGGACGCACCTGCTGTCGCGCCAGGCCTCCTCGGCACCCGCCGCGGTCGCCGCCGGCTGGCTCGGCTCCGTCCAGCCGATGTGCCGCGGCATGCGCCGCTGCCGTGGCCTCGTGCTGGGTATCATTGGCCGGTCCGCAGCCGCACGCTGCCTCGCGACTCGCAGCCTCGCATTTCGGATGAGCGTGCTCTACTTCGATCCGCGCTACACGGTACTGGATCTGCAACCTTCCACACCTTTATTCATTGATCTGCTTACTAGATTCTTTTATTGATTGCACAGTTCTAAAACTTTGAACATTATGCTTGCATTGATGGTTATGCAGTTTCGTCTAAATTTCTCCTTTATGTTTTTTTTTCCTGCAAGGATCTCACAGCTAAGATGCATTGCTTTCTGTTCGGGTCTTAGATTATAAAAATTTCATAAAAACAAAGTTGTGGAACCTCATGGAACCCCAAGGATTTGTAATGTGATATTAAATTTAAATTATCCTACCCGCAGTTAATTTGGAGGGAATTGCTGCATGAGAATTAACCTAAAGTAATTCTATCAGTTTAAACTAAATACCAGTCATCAGGTGCTATATGGTTTTGTTACATTATTGGTATTATCACCAAGTTCATAATTTAACATTCTCAGCTTATTCCTTAAGCTACAAAATCATGGTATTTGAGCTACTCTCCAACTCACATTCGAATTGAACAACATGTAGAATAAGAATACTGTTATATTGTTTGAATATTCTGACTTCTTGCACATCTGTTGAAGGCCAACGGGAAAACAAAGCGGCCTTCTATTGTATTTCCTTCTGCAGCGAGGAGAATGGATACTCTCAACGATTTATTGGCAGCTAGTGACCTTGTTTCACTGCATTGCTCATTAACAAATGACACCATGCATATCCTTAACGCTGACTGCCTGCAGCACATAAAGCCTGGTAAGCCTTTTATTCTCTTCTTCAATTGCATTACAGTGCTTTCCACAGTCTGAAGTAGTGCATATCCATATCCTGTCTTTAATATAGTCGTGTAAAATCAGACAATGAATGTTTTGAAATTTGAATCCTGCAGGTGCTTTCATTGTCAATACCGGTAGTTGCCAGCTTATAGATGACTGTGCACTCAAACAGCTCTTGATTGATGGTACCATAGCTGGTTGCGCATTGGATGGCGCTGAAGGTCCACAGTGGATGGAAGCATGGGTACGCAATTAGAAGCAGAATATAAAAATGCTTGTAAATGGTCATTTAGGATGAATAAGTTTATCTAAAATCAAATCAAACTGTTCATCATTTGTGATGCTATATTCTTCCTGATGTTTCTACAACTAAGGTCCTCTCTGAAGCTAGATAAATGTTTCATTATTTGAATGAGCTTTTTGTATCTGTTGAGATTTAATATTTTACACGTTGCCCTTTTCACTTGTAATATCTGCTTATTATTTCAGAGTTAAAATTCTCAGTTGAGACAGAATGCAAAGTGGTATTGTAATTCCAAACTTGCTTTATAGTACGTTACAATTGCCTTTCTCTGTTCAATTGGCTAATAGTTATGTCCTCGCAGATAAGGACAAATAACCGGCTTCCTTTTTGCCTTGTTATGGTTGCATTATATTTTGTTCTGCAAAGTGATGTCTAATCCACATTGTTTACAGGTGAGGGAGATGCCAAATGTTTTAATTCTTCCACGGAGTGCAGACTACAGCGAAGAAGTGTGGATGGAAATCAGAGAGAAAGCAATCACTATGTTACAGTCCTTTTTCTTTGATGGTGTTCTTCCAGCTAGTGCAATTTCTGATGAAGATGAGGAAATAAGTGAAGCTGGAAATGAAGATGATCGTCTAGACACACAGGCAAAAGGTAGTCAGTCACATATTTTTGATGCTGAAGTAGATGAAAGCCACTTAACTCTGGAGTATGAAAAGAAAAGAGCTATATCCCACCATAAAGGGCCTCAGACTTCTGGAAAATCTGTAAACATTGGCTCCCGATCTGAAGGAAGGCGTAGTCGTTCTGGAAAGAAAGGGAAAAAGAGGCCTGCTCACCGCAGATCTCAACAGAAACAAGATGACTTGTCTGCTGTAGAGAGTGACAGTAATTATTCCTCACGGAGAGATGATGACACTGCAATGAGTAGCAGGGACCAGGTTGTCAGTTCCAGTTCACGATTTGCCTCTCCTGAGGACTCAAAATACAAGCAGAAATCTCCTGTTGAATCCCCAATGGAAATAACATCTGAGAAGAAGGTGCCTGTACTGCTCAGTAGAAAGTATCCTGATAAACTGAAAGATGGTTTTGTCGTAGCTTTGAGAGCAAGAGATAATTCAGGGTACCACGTTGCGAGACAAAGAGTAGTTGGTGGTGGTGGCTGGATTCTTGATGTCGTGTCAAATGCTTCAAACAGGGATCCCGCCGCTCAGTTCCTAGTTACTTTCAAAAATAAGGTATGGCTATAGCCACCATCCTCTTATTCCATTTTCATGTTTGCCTGGGTTTTATGGACAGGCAGGCTCTGATAACACTCACACTTTTCAGGATACTATGGGGCTGCGATCCTTTGTTGCTGGTGGTAAACTACTGCAGGTATAAGCCCCTCTCTCCCACTCTATGGCTACTTGGCGAGTAGGCTAGTAGTTATATGATACCATTGGAATAGAAAATGTAAAATGCTGGGTGTTGTGTTCTCTTGAGATGTATGATACTGGTAGCCAAGCTGATATTACACAATCTGCTATGTTGCCTCTTGACATGAACTATAAATCTATAATTATGAAAAGCCTTGCATGAGTCAGCTAAAAGTTTTTTTTTCTTTGTACCAAAATTGACATCCACACATGTATGAAACATCTAGATATGATTGGAACATAAGCCTCACAATTCTTGACCCAGCAACCTAATTAATGTCCACATTTTCAGTTTGATGTCGACCTGGGCTGTGTTTAGTTCCCCAACTTTCCTAAAAATTCTCTCTCCAAACTTCACTATCCATCTATCACATCAAATCACATCAAATCTCTCTCTTCATGCATGGAACACTAAACATGGGTAAATAAAAAAAACTAAGCACATAGTTTTGATGTACACGGCGAGACGAATCTTTTGAGCCTAGTTAGGTCATGGTAGGACAATGTTTACCACAAACAAACGAAAAGTGCTACAGTGCACTACAGTATCCGATGTGACATTTTCATCAAACTTTCTCTTCTTCCTTTTCTAACTAAACACAGCCCTGTTTGTTACTTGTGTCAGTAGTGCCTTTCTAACACTTGCACCCACAACCTACTTATTAGGCCTCGCACCTTATTTCTTGACCCAGCAACTTACTTAATGTCCACGTTTTTAGTTTGATGTCGACTTGTTTGTTACTTCTTTCAGTAGTGCCTTCCTAACACTTAAGCCCACAAGTTTGTGCCTTGGAAATTTTATGATCCTCTACTTAGGTTTTTACATTATCAGCTTTCAAGTAGAGGATGCAACTGCCTCCTGCCAATACCAATTTTCTACCTTCATTTCCAACCCTTTGTTTTAACTATATCATCCTGTAGTTTCAGAAATAATTTTTGCTGGAGCTAGAAAAATGTTTGAGAAGGCATCCTTTTGGTTTGTTGATGATGCCCATGTTTGCTGATGTTCTTATGATGATTTATTTCAATACATTAACAGATTAATAGGAAAACGGAGTTTGTATTTGCAAGCCATTCTTTTGATGTTTGGGAGAGCTGGACGCTGGACGGTTCTTTGCTGGAGGGTTGTAAGCTTATCAACTGCAGAAATCCTTTGGTACGCACCTTCCTGATTATTCTTAAGAAAACTAAGATATAGATATCAGTTATTAATAGATCATGCAGTAACCTTGAAACCTGGGAGGTCGTAAATTGTCAATACTCGGCTCCAAACTGATTTTTTTTGCCCCCTGTAGGCTGTTTTGGACGTGTACATTGAGATCCTAGCAGCTGCAAGTGAAGAAGATGGAGTCACGCGGTGGCTTGATTAGCCACATGGTCACTGGGGACTAAAATGGAACTGACTCATCAGTGCTGTTTGGTTCGGCTTGCTTCCGATTTTTGCCCAGTTTTGTTTTTATTGATATAAGTAACCCCGCAGCCGTATTCACATCATATGTGCCCAACACGTTTGTTAGTATGGGACGTGTAAGATAGCGTGCGAACGATTGTTGTCTTGTGTCAATCCCCCCATGTAACATGCTTTTCACAGTGCAGGTTTGCGTATCTCTGTCAGTAATGCACATGCGCAAACATGGTTGATGCTGACACCGTGCGCATACAAGTAAACTGCAGAAGACAGCTGCTGCTGCTGCTGCTTTTTGGCAACGAAATCCCTCTGGTACGCTGCTGCTCCGCAGGTCGCCCCTTAACGCCGGGCAGATCCCGGCGCCGGACGCCGGGCAATTACCGGCAACCTGTAATTCTCCACTGGATCTATGAATTTTCTTCCTGTGGTGGAATTTTCGCGCAGCTCACCAACCCCGCTTCTGGCTTGCGGCTTGCCCGGACCCGGTGTCACCAACTCCACGGTCACTTGTAGTAACTGATACGAAGAAGCACAACCTGATACGAGATCTAGCCGAACCATGTGATAAAAATGAAACTAAAAGCAAACACGTGAGACGCGAGAATGCAACCGATCAAACGTCTCGCCATCGTCACAACTCACAATCGAGATGAGCAGGCTGGGTCTGTGTTGCATGTCGATTGAAATAAGCGTGCAGACAACACGTACAGAAAACGTAGTTGATTGGAACAGGTTGGCACAGAAGAAACCAAGAGTAACATAATGCAATTCTCTGTACAGATGAATTATACATGGCCGTATGGGCACACTGCACGCTTGATAATAAATATATAATGAAATTGAAAAGAGAATTGGAACGGCGCCGAGGTAGGTGGCTCAGTGGCGAGCAGATTCGAATTTCTTCATCAGCAAACAAAAGGCACAAGAGGGCCTGTAGCTGATCAAAGTACTGTAGCAGTGTACTCCGATGTTTTTCTTTTTTTGCGTATATAAAGGAAAGGCCTGCGCAGGACGGCCCCATCTTCCCCATTTCCCCCTTCCTGTCCTGTCTGTCCTGCCCGAATCCAGGAGGAATCCTTTCTGCGCGCGCGGGCACCAATGGCGGCCGCGTCGCTCAAGCTCGCCTCCCCCAAACCCCTCGCCCCCGCGCCGTCCCCGCTCATCCGCGGGCGGAGCGCCCAGGCCCGACCCCTCCCCTCGCGCCGCTTCCCGCCGCCCGCCCGCGTCGCCGTGCAGCCTCCCGCCGCGCCAGTCACCCCGCGCATCGGCTCCTTCGACAAGGTTTGTGCGCGCGCGCGCGCGCTTGTGACAGCGCGATGAACTCCCCCGCGCCCGCATGTCTTCTCGTTCTCTGTCTGTTGCGTTTGGGTGATTGTTGGCTGCTGCGGTGGTGACGCCAGGTGCTGGAGGCGCTGATCGGCGGGACCGACTTCTCCGAGGAGGATGCGGAGGCCACGCTGCGGCTGCTGCTGGAGGAGGAGAACGAGGCGCGGATCGCCGCCTTCCTCGTCCTCCTCAGGGCTAAAGGAGAGACCTACGAAGAGGTGCGGTCCGTGAGGGCGCTGCTGATTTCGTGACAAGAACGGATTGGATTTCTGCGGACGCTGGCTGATTCGTTTCGTACTCGACTCGTTCAGATCGTGGGGCTTGCGAAGGCGATGTTGAGCTGCTGCGTCCAGGTCGACGGGCTTGACGACGCCGTCGACATTGTCGGGACCGGCGGCGACGGCGCGGACACCGTCAACATCTCAACCGGTTCCACCATCCTCGCCGCCGCGGCCGGCGCCAAGGTCGCTAAGGTATAGCGTTTTTCGGGCTGTCGGATTCGGGTTTAGGTGCAGGCGGTGGTGCTGATGTGGGATTTGCTCGTCGTGCAGCAAGGAAGCAGGGCGAGCTCGTCGGCGTGCGGCAGCGCCGATGTGCTGGAGGCGCTGGGGGTCAACATCGAGCTTGGGCCCGAGGTACGGCCACATATTTCATCTACTGTTTGCTAGTAATAATCTTACCACGAGGTCATGTGACTTTCCGGGATGGAAGACAGTGCTGGGTTTTGTAGTGTCCTTTGACTTTCCATTTCTTAGGCTCCTAGTACCTATGAACCCCTACATGATAAGTGATATGGAAAATGAAATGACAGATCTGTACCCCTAGTGTGATGTACTGATGTTTTCAGGATGATGGATATGTAGATTAGGGCCTTTGAATATGATTTCTACCAACTGCTAATTAGTGTAGAAGACACACTTGCAATGTACTGTAGTATCCATTTATTGAATTATGTGAATTAAAATGCAAGATGACAGTCAAACCAATGGTATCATGTACTGGTAAACTCGTGTGGTTCAAGTAGTCACATCCTGAGGCTGCAAGGTGTTACATACGGAATACTAATTAATTTCTTTCCCACATATCTCAACATTTACAGTTCGAGTTTCACCTGGTCTTATGTTCAAATGTGACATTGTTCATTAAGATTTAAGAGAATATTTATTAAGAAATGTTCATGCTGTGGCTTAGATGTCTGCCTGTTCAATTGTCAAGATGGCTTTCTTGATGTTTTAGTTTTTTTAATCTGGCTGCTCATTCTGTTACTTTTCTCCCACTTATGCCCAGTTTGACAACACGCTTGACATGTATAGGCCCATCCGCTCTTGTGTAGCTCATGCTCCCCATTTCTAATTCCATATCTATTATGTGAAATGTTTCCACAAAGAAGGTGCTGTTAATCGGAAATAAAGTTCTCTACCTCTAATAACGCTTCTGCCTGTTGAGCTTTTGAACTACACTAGTTTTATGAACTCTTGAGTCCTCAATTACAGCATACTCCTACATGACTTACCTACCATGGATTCTATGATCAAGGATAATTAGTTTAAATTGCTCATGCTCAGTTAATTTAAACTGGCTCTGCTCAGATTCCCTGTTTGTGTATCTTGGTTGCATAGTCAATGACTCCAACGTTGTGGTGCTCTTGAGTGCATGGATCTGTTATTATTCTAATATTATGTTTCTTTATACCCTATGAGGAAAGGCTTCCTGCCTTGACTTCAACCTTCATAACACTGTATTTCAGTCTTAACATTTGCTGCCAGGTGGGCTAATATCCTTACTCTTTCCTGTTGCAAGGGTATTAAACGGTGTGTCAATGAGGTGGGTGTTGGATTCATGATGTCTGCGAATTATCATCCTGCAATGAAAATCGTCAGACCTGTGAGGAAGAAGCTGAAAATAAAGACAGTTTTCAATATCCTTGGTCCTCTATTGAATCCAGCAAGGGTGCCGCATGCTGTTATTGGTGTTTACCATGAGAACATAGTAAGTATATATTTGCCTGGTCCTTTCTTGTAGCAGTACTATACAAGTTATACAAGCAAGCATGGTATATCTGTAAGCGTACCATTTCCAAAGTGACAACTTAATCTTTGATATGAATAAGATCAAATAAAAGTGGCTGAAACCTTATGTCAACCCATTAAACTGAGTCTGTTTTTCACATGAATGCTCTTTTTCAAATCTTTTTGGTGAACTCCATTGCTAGCAAATATTACTGATACTTGAAACACACATATAACAGCACTTTTTTGAAAATAGAAGTAATCCATTATTCCATTGACAAGCTCTATGTGATTACTGTTAATCCATGCAATGCTTATTGACCTAAAGCGCTGCAATTTTTTGGCAATAGGTTACCAAGATGGCTAAGGCTGCTCAGAAATTTGGAATGAAGAGAGCATTGGTTGTCCATTCAAAGGGTTTGGATGAAATTAGCCCGCTAGGTATGCACAACTCCAAATGGCTTCACTCTGTTGCTGCCACTTCTTTGCTACAGATGGCTGTGGTTACTCAAGTACCTTTGTATCTTGTTGTTCAACTGGTATGCTGTGTATTTGACAGAAGATTTTTTTTAATTGCTGCAGGTCCTGGATATATCCTTGATGTTACTCCCACAATCGGAGATGAGCAGGTTGGGTCTGTGTTACACGTCGATTGAAATAAGCGTGCAGACAACACGTACAGAAAAGGTTGATGATTGGAACAGGTCGGCACAGAAGAAACCAAGAGTAACATAATGCAATTCTCTGTACAGATGAATTATACATGGCCGTATGGGCACACTGCACGCTTGATAAATATATAATGAATGAAATAAAAAAGAGAACATAATGTTTGGAACGGCGCCGAGGTAGGTGGCTCAGTGGCGAGCAGATTCGAATTTCTTCATCAGCAAACAAAAGGCACAAGAGGGCCTGTAGCTGATCAAAGTACTGTAGCAGTGTACTCCGATGTTTTTCTTTTTTTGCGTATATAAAGGAAAGGCCTGCGCAGGACGGCCCCATCTTCCCCATTTCCCCCTTCCTGTCCTGTCTGTCCTGCCCGAATCCAGGAGGAATCCTTTCTGCGCGCGCGGGCACCAATGGCGGCCGCGTCGCTCAAGCTCGCCTCCCCCAAACCCCTCGCCCCCGCGCCGTCCCCGCTCATCCGCGGGCGGAGCGCCCAGGCCCGACCCCTCCCCTCGCGCCGCTTCCCGCCGCCCGCCCGCGTCGCCGTGCAGCCTCCCGCCGCGCCAGTCACCCCGCGCATCGGCTCCTTCGACAAGGTTTGTGCGCGCGCGCGCGCGCGCGAGACAGCGCGATGAACTCCCCCGCGCCAGCACGCTATCTCGTTCTCTGTCTGTTGCGTTGGGTGATTGTGTTTTGTTGGTGACGCCAGGTGCTGGAGGCGCTGATCGGCGGGACCGACTTCTCCGAGGAGGATGCGGAGGCCACGCTGCGGCTGCTGCTGGAGGAGGAGAACGAGGCGCGGATCGCCGCCTTCCTCGTCCTCCTCAGGGCCAAGGGCGAGACCTACGAAGAGGTGCGGTCCGTGAGGGCGCTGCTGATTTCGTGACAGGAATGGATTTGGATTTCTGCGGACGCTGATTGGTTTCGTACTCGACTCGTTCAGATCGTGGGGCTTGCGAAGGCGATGTTGAGCTGCTGCGTCCAGGTCGACGGGCTTGACGACGCCGTCGACATTGTCGGGACCGGCGGCGACGGCGCGGACACCGTCAACATCTCAACCGGTTCCACCATCCTCGCCGCCGCGGCCGGCGCCAAGGTCGCTAAGGTATAGCGTTTTTCGGGCTGTCGGATTCGGGTTTAGGTGCAGGCGGTGGTGCTGATGTGGGATTTGCTCGTCGTGCAGCAAGGAAGCAGGGCGAGCTCGTCGGCGTGCGGCAGCGCCGATGTGCTGGAGGCGCTGGGGGTCAACATCGAGCTTGGGCCCGAGGTACGGCCACATATTTCATCTACTGTTTGCTAGTAATAATCTTACCACGAGGTCATGTGACTTTCCGGGATGGAAGACAGTGCTGGGTTTTGTAGTGTCCTTTGACTTTCCATTTCTTAGGCTCCTAGTACCTATGAACCCCTACATGATAAGTGATATGGAAAATGAAATGACAGATCTGTACCCCTAGTGTGATGTACTGATGTTTTCAGGATGATGGATATGTAGATTAGGGCCTTTGAATATGATTTCTACCAACTGCTAATTAGTGTAGAAGACACACTTGCAATGTACTGTAGTATCCATTTATTGAATTATGTGAATTAAAATGCAAGATGACAGTCAAACCAATGGTATCATGTACTGGTAAACTCGTGTGGTTCAAGTAGTCACATCCTGAGGCTGCAAGGTGTTACATACGGAATACTAATTAATTTCTTTCCCACATATCTCAACATTTACAGTTCGAGTTTCACCTGGTCTTATGTTCAAATGTGACATTGTTCATTAAGATTTAAGAGAATATTTATTAAGAAATGTTCATGCTGTGGCTTAGATGTCTGCCTGTTCAATTGTCAAGATGGCTTTCTTGATGTTTTAGTTTTTTTAATCTGGCTGCTCATTCTGTTACTTTTCTCCCACTTATGCCCAGTTTGACAACACGCTTGACATGTATAGGCCCATCCGCTCTTGTGTAGCTCATGCTCCCCATTTCTAATTCCATATCTATTATGTGAAATGTTTCCACAAAGAAGGTGCTGTTAATCGGAAATAAAGTTCTCTACCTCTAATAACGCTTCTGCCTGTTGAGCTTTTGAACTACACTAGTTTTATGAACTCTTGAGTCCTCAATTACAGCATACTCCTACATGACTTACCTACCATGGATTCTATGATCAAGGATAATTAGTTTAAATTGCTCATGCTCAGTTAATTTAAAGCGGCTCTGTTCAGATTCCCTGTTTGTGTATCTTAGGTTGCATAATCAATCAGTCCAACCTTGTGGTGCTCTCGAGTGCATGGATCTGTTATTATTCTAATATTATGTTTCTTTATCCCCTATGAGGAAAGGCTTCCTGCCTTGACTTCAACCTTCATACACTGTATTTCGATCTTAGCATTTATTGCCAGGTGGGCTAATATCCTTACTCTTTCCTGCTGCAAGGGTATTAAACGGTGTGTCAATGAGGTGGGTGTTGGATTCATGATGTCTGCGAATTATCATCCTGCAATGAAAATTGTCAGACCCGTGAGGAAGAAGCTGAAGATAAAGACAGTTTTCAATATCCTTGGTCCTCTATTGAATCCAGCTAGGGTGCCACATGCTGTTATTGGTGTTTACCATGAGAACATAGTAAGTATATATTTGCCTGGTCCTTTCTTGTAGCAGTACGATACAAGTTATACAAGCAAGCATGGTATATCTGTAAGCGTACCATTTCCAAAGTGACAACTTAATCTTTGATATGAATAAGATCAAATAAAAGTGGCTGAAACCTTATGTCAACCCATTAAACTGAGTCTGTTTTTCACATGAATGCTCTTTTTCAAATCTTTTTGGTGAACTCCATTGCTAGCAAATATTACTGATACTTGAAACACACATATAACATCACTTTTCTTGAAAATAGAAGTAATCCATTATTCCATTGACAAGCTCTATGTGATTACTGTTAATCCATGCAATGCTTATTGACCTAAAGCGCTGCAATTTTTTGGCAATAGGTTACCAAGATGGCTAAGGCTGCTCAGAAATTTGGAATGAAGAGAGCATTGGTTGTCCATTCAAAGGGTTTGGACGAAATAAGCCCGCTAGGTATGCACGACTCCAAATGGCTTCACTCTGTTGCTGCCACTTCTTTGCTACAGATGGCTGTGGTTACTCAAGTACCTTTGTATCTTGTTGTTCAACTGGTATGTCATGTATTTGACAGAAGATTTGTTTTTTAATTGCTGCAGGTCCTGGATATATCCTTGATGTTACTCCAGGGAAGATTGAAAAAATGCTCTTTGATCCATGTAAGAGTGTTTCTTACTTTTCTCTCAAAATCTATAAAATGTATATTACAATGGCCGTGCTTTTATGCAGTTTAGACTGGCTCATTTTTTCTTCTTTTTATTTAGTTGCATCAATTTGCGCTTCCAGGACATATTGTACTCCATAACTTTTTTTTTCTATGTTATGACTGCTGAAGTAAGAGTATATTATATTCAAAACGATGTACTAGTGGATGAGCAGAAATACTGTAACTTCCTTTAATCTAACATCTTGTCTATGTATTACAATCTAGTGGATTTTGGCATTCCTCGCTGCACATTGGAAGATCTGAAAGGAGGTGATCCAGCATTTAATGCTAAAGTTCTTCAGGATGTTCTTGCTGGTCAAAGAGGGTCGATTGCAGATGCTCTTGTAAGTCAGCCTTAGCTACCTCAGTGCATCGTTTCTGTGCATTATATACGTCCACAAGAAAATGGCTGCATATCTGTTGATGGATTCAGTGTTCTGTACCCAACATCTTGGTAGCAGACTAGCTGACGTAAATTTGGTATCTTTGAAGTACCTGCTGAAGATTATAAAAAAAATGATTAAACTGGTAGAATTGGACCGCGCTTTTAGTGGTCCGCTAGTGTCTATAAGCTTAGATTAATTTCTGGTTTGCTATGCAGGTTCTGAATGCCGCGGCCTCTCTTCTTGTCAGTGGTAAAGTTAATAATTTACATGAGGGTGTTGCACTAGCACAGGAGACACAGCGGTCTGGGAAGGCCATTAATACACTTGAATCTTGGATAAAGATTTCAAATGTAAGTACCTTTTAGCTTCTAATGGGTCTTCTAAGTATCATCAGCTACATTAAGCATGACGCCTTTCCCATACCCTGTTGAATACAGAGTTCCAGTGACTGAGCCGTGATGATTAGCAACAGATGGATTACTGCAATAAGATGCGAGGAATGGTGGCAAATAAGGACTCGCTAAGTCCATCTGTCATCCGTGTATGATTGGGGTTTTTCTTCTCTTTTTGTTCATGATTTGTGGTCGCAAACATAGATGGCTTCTAGTCTGGTTTATGTATGTAGAGAAATCTCCATCAAGATGAGAATTGTAAGGTTTTGCTTAGAGTGCATAGATTAGATTAGCTGCCGTCATGCTGTATTTCGTTTGGAAGCGATTGGACATTTTTTGCAATGACGGGAAGAATTATCCTCATTTGTGCATGACCTGAAAGAATAAAGCTCTTTAGGCAGTTCATCTTTGCAGCCGAAAGTTCGTTCCATCAAGGAAATGGAGTTCGTTCTTAATTCTTGCCTGTATAGTTGAGTATATCAAACACACTGCTATGCCACTGCACAGTAATCACAACTGTATTCAGCATTTATTTTCATTAGAGCGCCTGGTGAAGGCTTTGTGTTCTACATTCGCAATCCAAATATAAGTGAACACAGCTATAATAGTGCGAGCTAAACAAAACGTATCAGTATATCACACACAAAGCATATGTACAGGGCTGCAAGATTTGTTTAGCAGCTTAGCCGCACAAATTCAGCCACACGATACGGCTCTATCCGACAAGCTTAACAGTGTATTCTCCATTTGTTTTCAGTCGAACGCCTGGGGAAGGCCATGTTTCTATTCTACGTACATAAACAATCCAGATACAAGTGAACCCTACTGTACTAGTCCAAGCTAAACAAATCATATCAGTATATCACACCCAAAGCTTATGTACAGAGCAGCAACAGCCAACAGACCAAGAAAAAAAAACACTAGGAGCAGCAGGCAGAGGAAGACGGCGCGGCTCAGATCTTGGCCGGTGAAGTGGAGTGCTTGGCCGCTTTGAGGATCGCGGCGGACGCGGCGTTGATGGCGGACTCGCTGGGCGGCGCGCCGGGGTCCCGCCGGCTGGACTTGCGCCACCGCCGATCCCACAGCAACGACCAGCACTTGACGGTCTCGGCGTCCGGGTCCCGCTCCCTGCACCACAACCACCAACCGCACGGCCGCACTGGTTATTAATAAGTCATCATCACAACAAACAGCAACATATAGAATCGAGCCACGGCCACGCACTTGACTGTGTGTACATGGTTAACAAACAAGAGAGACTGCACGGCACCATGGACTGGTTCAGTCCCGTCGTCCCGTGACAGGAGACGTGTTAATTCCAGCGTGTGGTTGCGTGGTAACCATCTGTGCTTTAGGAGGAGTCGATTTCATAAGCCGTCTCTGTCAGACTTCAGTGCCTACTGCCTATCTACTTGATGGCTGCATGGTGAATGATACATGGCTAGTAGCTGATGGGCTGGGATGGAATAGATCGTTGGCATACGACACTTGCTAACTAAAATAAGTGTCTACACGGTGAGACGGGTCAGCTTGGACGACCATTTGTATGCAGACAAATAACTAGGCGGTGCTTCCCTTGGAAATGTCGTGCCGGCCTTGGAATACTCGGCTGGGGTTCGTGCCAATGTTCAACGCATGGATTTGATGGGCCCTAGCCCTACTATGCTATATGACTGCCAGTAATATCCGAACAAACTTGAACAATTAATAAGTTACCTAATTAATTTTCCTTGTGAATGAACTTAATTGGCTCTATTTTAAAACCTTGTATGAATTTGTCTTTTCATGCTATTTTGGAAACATACGGATGGATCATCCAAGTAATGATACGCTGCGCGCTAGCTGTTTTGAGATGCTGGGTACGGTTGTTCTCCGAAGGTTTAATTGGAGATATGATGATGATCGATTGATTACCTCTTGTTGCAGTCGGAGGCGACGCTGGGTGTCCGTCCGCCGGAGATGGACGGCGTCCGGCTGGGGCGCGGCGCGGTGAAGCTCCGGGTGAGCGAGCGCGGCATGTAGAAGTTGAGCAGGACGCCGTCGCTGCTGCTGCGGAAGCTGCTCCCGCTCCCGCCGGCGCCCCCGCTGCTGTCGCGGCGCCGCGCGGACGCCCTCCGCTCCGGCCGCGGGGCCGGGACTGCCGCCCTCCCCTCGGACGGCGGCGCGGGCGCGGCTGCGGCTTCTGCGGCGTCGCGGACCCCGCGTCCATCGTCGGCCCCGGGCTCATCCCCGGCACCCACAGCCTCGCCGTCGCCGCCGGCCGCTCCGTGCTGGCCTGGAGCATGTCGCCTACTTGTACCTCCGATCCGCGCGGTGCGTCTGGGCGCTGCTGCTGCTGGAGGGAGAGGGACGGAGGGAGTCGTGGCTGCCGCGATGTGATATAAGAAGTGGCGGTGATCGATGAGTGCGACGACCCGGAGACTTGGACGGGTACACCCGGCCTCGATACACGGCAGGGAGAGCCGAGCCGAGCGGAGCCCTGAATTTTTGACGACGTGGTCAGTGAGCGACTCAGTGGGATCGATTCTAGAAGGCGAGCGGCGTCTGGGTTTGAGCGCGTGAGACGGTGCAAGCATCTGAGCATGCCTTCGGTCGCAAGTCTACAACTGGGGAGGGGAGCACAGTACGTCTAGAAGATGGGTGACAGCCTGATGGGGTCGACGAATGAACGTCTGGTGCTCGGCACGGCAACGCGGATCCGCCGCAGTTGCAGGCTTGCAGCCAGTCAGTCAGTCAGTCAGTCAGTGAGGTGCACGACGCCCACCCATCGAACCAAAGACTTCGAAGGCATGGTGGTGGTGCCACAGCCAACAGTGCTACGATCTCAGACTGTTTGTTTGATCGTCCTGAGTTTTCGTCATCACAACTACGGATTACTCCGTTGAATTTCTAAGGTGGGTTTTGCTTGTCGTTGCTCTTTTCAGCAGCACTGAATTTCTCTGCACCAGCACCACATGTCCTTTCTCCTTGAAAGATCTGGGTCCACTAACAGCCGTCTGGACGGTCCAACCGATCGCCTCTTTCAGGTTGCGAAGTGGAGGACTCTGCTAACCTCTAGTGGCAGTCCTTCATCGCGTTGTCAACAGTGGTTAGCTCGTTTATTTGGGCACATTTTTTTTTTCTATGGTTAGTCTCGCATCGTGCCTGGGATCACTCAACAATAGTTTTAGGATCCTCCCTCAGCGGATCACACCTACCCAGCTACTTGGTGGGATTTAGCCTGGACACAAGTATAGCAGACATGTAGCGGAGGACCAGGAGCTGACTGGAATACTTTCATCATTCTGTTGATGCCGACACACCAACCATTGACAAAACCTGATGTTATGCAGAGCCATATGTATTTTTTTTCCCTACAACTTGATCAAGTATTCAAGTGTCTGGTGTCTTCTGCACAATGACATATGAACTATTGTCGTATGAGTCCATGAAAACATTGTGAAGCCAGATGAGAAACATAGCATTGTATTGCGCCACCACTCATCAACATTCTCCATAGCAGACATCTTATTGGCGGCAGGAGTCACAAGTCGCAAGATCAGCTCATTTTTGTAAATATATGCAGTCCAGCACTTGAGGGTTTCTTTTTCCTAGGTAACTACAAGACGACGAAAGGAAAAGAAGCCCTTGGGAGACTTCTACAATAGTGAGAATTAGGCCATAGTGAGGTCCAGATGCTGAAGCATATATATGTACAGGCATGCAATCAATAAATAAGGACCAATAACCATACAAGAGAATTGTGCTTCTATATTCGCACCTCAATCCTACACTAGCAACGCCATAATCTGATTATGCCATCTTTAGATGAGACCTTAATCAGAAATAACGGGCCTTCTGGGATCTTAGCTCTCATCGTCCTTTATATGTTTACCGTTGGAAGCCTACAAGGAATCAGAACAAGGGCATGGTGCTGAAACTATTAGTTATCTTCAGAACTTCCTTATGAAATATCCACAATTTTAACTCCGACATCACAATTTAGTATCATAAAAATGAATGCTCACCTGAGTTGAATTTGGTGAGCTTTGCCCAGGTGTTTGTCGAGCAGGTGATCCTCTAGGAGAACGTATTGTCGGCAGAATCCCAGGTGACTGACCATGGTTTGAAGCTGGGGAAGGCATGACAGAGCTACCATGGTGGTAAGGTGAACGTGGAGATGCCACAGGGGTCTTCCGAAACCCCTGAGATAGGGGTCCACCACCAGGAGATATACCAGGTGACAATGATTTGCCTGGAGGTAACATGTTTATCCTGATCCTGTAAAACAAGGAAACAATGAGTCCTGGCATTGGTTTTAGATCAGCTGTAAAATAGCAAGCAGTTACAACTAAACTACTTACTTGTTATGCACATCAACATATTCATCAGTTTCATCGAAGATTTCTTCCTGTGAAAAAAGAGGTATGTCAGTTTATAGTATCCAATAAAGCCAAACAAATTATGTGGTTCAACTGTAAACTGTTTCTAGTTTCTCTCCTAACCGAATAGCACCAAAGATGCTAAAATGTTGCAAATAAATGATGTTCCCACAGGATATGGAGAACACTCAAAGCATCATTAACTGATGATCAAGATCATACTTCTCAAAGCACGATAAAAATAGTAGTGATGTGAACTATGTAAATACTGACTGCAAACCGAACTTAATTAAGAATGTGTTCGACCTGTAGCAATTCTTCCATGACATCTTCCATTGTGATTATTCCAACTGCTTCCTCATCCATTGAATAGCTTGGAAGTGGATCGGTGTTAAAATCAAGAATGTTTTCCCGCTTCCTTTCTGATTTCTTATTATATGAGCGCCCATCTCCATTATATCTGCGACTTCCGGCGGTGGTGACATACGAAGGGGAACCTGGAAGTACTTTCAACTGGTTAGCTCAGCAACCACGGCTATATTCTGGAAAGACATGTGGTCAGCAAAGGCCAATGAAATACTAGCGCATACACAGAAACACACAACTAAAAGTGAAACTTAATCGCAGAAGACAAATTACTAGGGAAAAATTTAAAAGGCATGTACCATCAGCATGAGAATCTTTGGGATTTATTTTATAATCTGCAGTAGTGCTCTTTTGCTTTTCAGTGGATACTCCTGCTTCCTTTGTTCGTTTAACTACCACAGCCATGTGGCTGTGACCTTTCTGGAACTCATTTAGAATGTCATATAGAGGAAGATCGTCAGCCACCCTGATATAAAGAACAGTGGCAACATTTTGTCGAAATTAGAAGACAATCGATGCAGATTACTAAGGAGAAAGATATGCGCCAATTTCATCCAACACAAAATTTGATGAACATATTGAACACAATGAGTGCATATGCACTTATGGTCATAAAAATAAGATTGTGCAAATCAGAAATAATTTATGGTCACACCTAGAGCTACATGTTGGTCAGGCGATACCTTGGAATTTTTCTGATAGTAACGTTTCGAACTGGCACTTCATCTTCAGCTCGGCAAGTAATCAAGTTTTTTACCTGGAATGAAACGAAATTTTACTACTGGGTCAGCAAATAAACAGAAAATTTGCAAATCGTTCATTTCATTGATTCCCCTAGAAAAACAACGAAAAGAGAAGGCCAGAAAATGATATTATTCAAAAATAAAAACCAATTTAGCTCCCTCACCAATATAAGACCGATGATATTGCTTGGAATCCCCGAGTATATAGGAACACGACTGTGACCTCTAGTCATTATCATACCCATTGTATGCCTAAAGAGAGGAAACCAGTTATATCAGTAACATATAACCATCAGAGAGTGCAAATACTTGTGGGTTGAAAGATTCATACAGGTCCAGCTTAGCATTTATGTCAAGTGAGAATGTTTCGGATATAGGAGTCATGGCATCTTTTGCAATCTTTTGAGTCAGCTCCAGAGCTCCTGTAATGATAGTGGTTTCATCATGAGTCAGCTCTCCACCTTTTCCAGCCTAACAATAAAGTAAAAAACACATGAGTTAGATGGCAGCCTGCATCACTGTGTGGTATAAATTAAATAGCCACACAGATAATGTATACATAGGAATGTGCAATCACAATTTTTTGGGGCATTCCTCCTTGTTTACTCATATTAGGTACTACAACATAATGAAAAATGTTCTCTAGGTCTAATGAACGAAAAAACAGCAACTTTAGAAATATCTTTCTAGTTGCATTAGTAAGACCGGCACAGTGATTGTTTAAACTAGAAATGGAAGTGTTTAAACTGGATATGAAGTCTTTGAAGATAAATGTATACCAACCTCATTGCCGTGCATATCAACTAATGTCTTTAGCTCAGCTCTTCTCATTAGTGCAAAATGTCCCTTTCCTAGCAGCCAGTCCAACAACTAAACGAAAACAAAAACACGAATCAAATAAGATATAAGATACATACATACGGCATATCACAATAAGCAGTTTGCTTCTTTCAAAGCAAACTGCCTGGCTTCTATTTTATTCGGTCAAGATATGTTTGTGACTGTTTGTAGAATTGCCAAATTATGACTTTCAGTAGATGTCTAATCGAATCTATGGAATTATTACTGATGAATAGCAGTCAGGTTAACAGGAAATTGATTAAAGTATTCTGCAACTGAAATTGCTTTGCCACATTAGATGTAAGCATATATAGACATCCCCATGTACTTAGTCAGGCGACATCCAACATGGAGATCGAGACAATGGTTGTTGTTGGTTCACGGTTCCAATTACTTATTGTGTCATTGGGCGGACACTATGTTAAATAAGTGCGGAATTAGTCAGCGTCCGCAATCCATCCACTCCATCCAGTATATAAAAGAAGAGCTAATGTTGACCCCCCCGTGGAATTTGGATGACTAGATGAGCATGGAACGAAAAATCCATTTTGTTTGTTTGGATGGCAAATTAAATAGTTAACCAACTAGCGATCGATCTGTATTCTACTTGCGGCCGCCCACCTGTGCCGTCCCATCCCAATTTCAGTCGGACATCAGCCAAGCACAAGGCTCCAATTCCCTTCCCCCGCTGTAATAATGCGTACAAACAAGGGGGACAAATCGGCCGCCGGGTGAATGAAGGCAGCGCGTACCTTGCTGATCGGGTAGGCGACGGGGAAGAAGAGGATGAGAAGAATCCGGACGACGGGCGCCGCCTTGGCCCCGACGCTGAGGCCGTAGCGCGTGCAGATGGCTTGCGGCATGATCTGCGGCAGCAACCGAATTTATCAATCAGGTATATCAAATTCAGCATCATCATCAGGAAGTAATAAAAGGAGAACCCAATTCAGGGCGAAATTGAAGGGGGGGCGGGGCGGGGCGAGTGAAGCAATCACCTCGCCGAAGGCGAGGATGAGCGATGGGTGGCCATGGCTGCTCTGTTGGAGTGCTCTCTGCTGGTGCGGGAGGAGAGGGGGTGGTAGCTGCGGAGGTGCTTGCTGGGCCTGGGGGTGGGGGTGGTGCGAAGGAAGGAAACCGTGTCCCCTGGCTGCTGCCGGCAGCAGCTTGGTCGCGTGCGCGGACTGGCCTGGTGGCGCTTGCTGGAGTGAGTGAAAGGTTCGTGAAAGGCGAAGCGCCCGGCGGCTGGATCGGCTCGGCCCGGCCTCGTGCTTTATGGTGGTGGCCGCCGGGTGGTTTCGGCTTGGCGTCGCGGGTGGCTTTCCGATTCCGTTGCGGTTGCGGAGGGCACGGCACCGGTCGTCGGTCAGTAACGGCAACCAAGTCCAGCTCGGACGCCGCACGCCGCGCGTGTGCCTCCTGTCCTGGCCCTGCTTCCCCCGGTGGATGTCATGTGGATGGCGACGCGGTTGGGAGCTGGGGGGTGCCGGCATGCCGCCGCTGCCTGGTGGACTCGTGACTACTGCTGCGTGGGTTCTCCTTCACTCCCCGGTGCAGTGCGAGTGCGACCCGATCTCATCAGTTTTCCAGGGCAGGCCCCGGGTAACCGCGCGAGGCGACGGGCATCCATGGAGCCTCCTCGCTCCCTCCTGCCAATGACTCGCTCGCCAGCCAGGGGCTTTCCTCTCGTTCCCTGCTGCTGCTGCTGCTGCTGCTCTACTACCAGTAGTGGAGGGCAAGGATGCCTTGCACGTCTCCATGGATTCGGTGGGCGTGACAATGCTGGACGTTCGGTTTCGGCCCATGTGTGAGTAAGGCAATGCACCCGCCTACAAAATCCAAGGGGGCACAACGTGACAACATCCTCATCTGCTGACGTGGCCCCATCATACGTTCCAATCATAGGCTCGCCTGTCACTCGTATTTACATCGCACTCGCACTCGCACCGCCGCTCGTCGTGTTTTACCACTGACGACGCTCCATTAGCACCATCATATGGCCAGGGTAGATCATCATCAATCGCACAACGGCTTCTTGGATTGGATGCGTGTGTTTTTAATGACTCTTAGCTGAAACAGATAACGAGCACGCGTAACTATCAATTGACATTTTATCAGTAGACAGGAAAAGTGGAGATCGTTCCCTCAAAAAGAAAAAAAATCTCGTGGGTTTACCGTTTACTAATTTCGTCAATTTTTCTTCTCGCCTAGGGAAAGGACGACTGACTGTGTAGTGATGTACTACCCCAGTACTGCATTTCTTCCTTTTCTTCGTTTCAAAGCCGCCCACTACGTTATCACTGATTTGTTCAGTCGTCCCAAGTCAAATTATTAACCAAAATATCGGAACAGCTTGTACAGAAAAGCTTTCTGAACACAAGAATGCGCCCGGTATTTCTGTTTCCTAGGGACTGACGCCCAATTGGCCGTGCATCCACGCTCGATCTGCATCCTGTTCTACTTTCTTTTAACTCTGAAGATGCTGAAAAACATTACAATATCCAAGTTGGACAAGGCGCCTATAATAACATGGAAAGGTGCTTGATCTGCTGACGTGCACTTAACTAAGATATTATCGTGGTAACTGATCGAGGACCCTGCGCTCTGGAACATGGCCAGTCCCTTTCTTCAGGCAAGGAAATTGACAGTCGTTTCTGCCCACTGTTGTATTTTTTTTCTCCCGTCAAAGCAAGGACGAACAATGATGTAGTACTCTACTAGCTTCCTTTTTTCAAAGTTACTACCTTATTTATATTTTGATCCGGTCGCCAAGTCCAGGAGTACTGCTAGTGTACAACCAGTCCAAGTGGTCAGAAATCAAATAAGTAAAAATATCCCAAGAAACTTGTCGAGAACGATTTGAAATATTATGGCTTTTAAGGATCGATGAACTTCTGCCTGGTGTATGTACGTCATTGTGTAGTATATTTTTAAGAAAAATCTGAGGATTCTGAAAACTAATTACCTCAAGTTGAACGGATCGGAGCTCCTATTTTAATACAGGGAACATATGAACCTCAAAATTTAGGACTCCGAGAGAAATAAGTAATAATAAAATAACAGCAGATCCTCCTAACTAGTGATACTCTAGTACTTTGCTGGCATGATTAAGTAGATCAGACACGATCAACAACAGTGTCCTTATTAGTAAAGAGGAGCCCACACACTGCACACGTGAACATACTACACAGATCACTAGTGATACCATTTTTTTTAAAAAAGACAGTGGATACTACTTTGCTGCATGTATGCTGATCTCAATGATTCTCTGATAATTCCTCTTGGTGCTGGTCGCATTTGCCATTGAAAATGGGTTCAGGACGATGCAACCGGTGGCGGCATATTCGCTTCTCTCGGGCGCGTGGATTTGGGGGCGGAGCATCCGGTGGTCATCTGGTTGGGGATGCACCACGACGAGCTGTGCCTGGAATATGGCCGGTAGATGCCACTGAGCATATCTTTGTCACTCACGGCTGAAGTTTTGGTTCATATGGCTCTCTCATCAGTCATCACCTCTCTGATTTCTTGCTCAGACGACAATGCATCTTCTTCCTTCTCTGCGTGAAGGGACAATTTGAAGAGCGGCTGCTGACGGCACGCGTGCGTTTTTGCAACAAGCTAGGGACAATTTCATGAGATGGTAGGTGTCTCTAAGTCGAAGGCATTGCTAGTTGTTGCTTATGACATTGAGCCAATTGCTTGCAGCTGGGGTGACTAAGAGCTTTTGGCAATTTAGCATTTGATGCACCTGCTTTACCGAACTGGGTCGAGGTCGATCACGAATATGTAGCTCATCGACCGAGTGCCTGATTTATACATATTACATATGAGGAAAGGTTAGGCCAAGATAGCAACGTCCATGGCGCAGCTTCACGTAGAGACAAAGAAAGAAATTCAAGTCCTATTGCAGTGGAGTGTGTGT
This sequence comes from Echinochloa crus-galli, assembly GCA_900205405.1. Lineage (NCBI taxonomy): Eukaryota > Viridiplantae > Streptophyta > Magnoliopsida > Poales > Poaceae > Echinochloa > Echinochloa crus-galli. The sequence continues at coordinate 170,415 of OAMR01000715.1, read as the reverse complement.
AGTGTCACGACCCACCATGTAGGCATCGTTTTTGCATCGCACAGTGGTGAGAGACGCTCAGATTAATTCTTAGTTATCTTCCTTGAGCTTTGAGCTTATTATATATACTAGCACGCCAAACCGAAGCTAGCTAAAAGCGATTATATGGAGTCAAATTCGGTGAGATTTTAATTGAGGATTCAAAAAGTCGGTGATTTTTTTTTTATTTCGCTATCAACATCCATCAGGATTATGTAACTTATCTAGCATCCGAGGAAAGATTAGGCTAAGAAATAAAAAAAACACGCGTGCGCAGTTTTAGGTTGAAAGAAATACAGAAAATGAACATGGCGCAGGTTAATTAATACACATAACATTTGCAACGCAGCATCATGGTCCACATCCACTACTTAATGAAATATAGCTCAGGCGCGTTCTTGAAAAAATGATCCAGATCCACTATGCACCGAACTCTTTCGCAGTGGTGTCTGGTTGGTTCGTGTTTAGATTATCACCTCTGGAGGTTGTTAGGTCGCAAAACCTAGATAACTAAAAGCTAGGTCTCGAGTTGGCCCAACTGATTTGGAAACAAAAGGCACTTGCAAATCGATACGGATTGTTTGAAGTCAAAAGCCGGTGGAACTTTTTAGTGGTATGCGTTCGTGCTATATAGTATATTATACATTTATAATATCCTGTCAAGAAGATGCACGAATGCATACCGGAAGAAGTCGGCGTCCTTTTCAGTGTAACCAATGATGAGTCATTGCTATCTAACCCGATCATCAGCTTTTGCACATACAAACAGAAAAGTGCGTCCTCATTCACTAGGAAGATCAGGATATTTGCAAAGTTAACCTTTCTGTTGGAACATGCTCCAATCTTCGTGAACTTCTGTTGTTCGAAAACAAAATCTAACTTTTGTTCTTGAATTTTAGATGTAATTTGCTCTAAGAACTCCACGTATATTATGCCAATTATTCATTCGTGATGCTCCATTCTCAACTTGTGAATTGTGATCCTAGCTAAAAGATATGATGCGTAATTGAGCCAGTTGTGTGTAGGCTTTAGTGATGATGTCCTGCTTGGTGGATCGATGCCGTCGTCGTGGCTCATTAGATCGACGAGGAAGAGGAAATTCATAATCGGCAGGTCACTGGCTGCATCTCTGGTTCATGCATGGCAAAAGGGGCCGGCAAAGGAAGCAGTGAAGGAGACCCTTCCCTTGTTCTTTGCACGATTCTGTCCATCCGGCAGGGGAAGAAGGCAAGTGTCGACCTCTCCAAGCCGTTCTTGCTACTCGCCTTCCGCGTCAGCTATGCATATATATACATGTAACATGGGCACCATGCTCCATTAATTTGGACAAATCGTGGCGAATCAGAACTCTACCAACAACTGCTCGCAGATGGAATGCTTGACATGCTATAGCTGGATACCTGTCAATGTCCAGAATCACCGCTAATCGAGATTCTTAATCTGAAATAGCAGTATCCTTTTCTTTTGAGCACATGAAATAGCAGTATCTAACCACAGGTCCTTCAGGATGTTATCTTTCAGTTTTGCAGGCAAGGCAGCCGGTTAACAATTTGGAGAAGGACGTGGGCCTGCTTGTCCAATCTGGGCCACAATCACGCACGGAAGAAAAGTGCCGGGCCGCTGGGCCAGATTGCGACTACTTAGCACAGCCCGCCGAGGTGGGCCGGAACGACATGGGCTGCAATGAAGGAAGACCCAAATAGTCACGTTCAAGGGCCCATTTTGTGACTCGAAGTTTCCTTTCTTCTACCAGTCTACCACTCACTTCGCCAAAAAGAAAAAAGAAAAAAGTTCTAACCACCTGTGGAAGGCGAGGGAGCATCGCCGGAGCCGGGGTCGGCGCGGCGATTCCGGCTCAACAAACCACCAGGGGAGAAAACGGAAGAAGAAGGCGGCGGCGGGGAGATGGAGAGCCCTCTCGGCGGGTGGCCGTCGTACAACCCGCACAACTTCAGCCAGCTCGTCCCGGCCGACCCCTCCGCTCAGCCCACGGTCTGTCAACACTTTACCCCTCTTGCGATCTCGTCTCTGATACACCGTACCCACTGTCTCCATGCTTCCTGATGGTCCTGCATAAGCTTGAATTTGTTAGTTAGGACGTATTGGTGGGTGCTTGGCCTCTGACATCTGTGGCCTCTTGTATCCACAAGAAAAACTTATTTTTTTGCACTGCCTTAAGGCTGGAAGCAGGAATCAGCTACCGTATTGGTCGCTTCTACTGAAGTCGTAGTATGGATGGGTTGCGAAAGAGGGTTTAAATGTCTAATTTTAGTTCATTAGCCAGAGACTTGGCTCAATTTATGGGAATTTTCTGCATAATGTCCAAACATTTAGGTCTTGGTTTTCTCAGCGCCCTAAGATTCAGTGAATGTTGTACTTGTCGATTAACGCTAGTTATTTTTGCTCTTTTGAAAAAAGGTAGTTATTTTTGTGTTTCTGATCGCACTGTACCACTGGCGATATGGCAAAGTATATATATCCATTTAGAGTGACACTAATACTAGTAGTTAATTTTTATGTTCTCAACAGAACTTCACGCTAACTTTACAAAGTTGATCTCATGCTGACGCCTTCTTTTTTTTCTCTTACCTATGTATCTCATTAGAATCTCATGCCAACCACTTACATTGCAACTCACAGGACAGATCCGCCTCCCAATCAAGGTAACACATTCCCATGTTCTGAACCACTGATCATATGCTGCTCCCTTCTGTAAATGCATCTTATTTTATTTGCTCATTGTGCATTCCTGCATAAGTGAGATCATATAATTACTCGTTCGCATTGAGCCGACAATTTCTTTTCTATCTAGTGTAGTTCTATGTAAGCTCCACATTGCAGAATAGGTCTCCAGAACTGTTTTGCCTCAACTGAAAGTTCTGTAGGTAGATGACTCTCTTTCCATTCAGGAATGGAGTATGTTTCTCCATAAGATTTTGCGCTCAGGGTAGTGTGTGTCTGCAAGCGGCAGAGGTTGATATCATCCATAGTGACTGAACTACTGAACACCTTATCCTACAAAAATGATGGCCTCTGCTATGTTGCCCCAACCTATATAGTCCTAAATTCTTGGTTGTTAAATAGTAGCTGCCTTATCTGCCCGGTATAATACTACTTGCCTGCTGGCCAATTTACCAGCTGCAAGTGTCAGTAGTACCAGGCTACCAATTGTGATTATGATTTAATTAAATCATATTTCTTTCTTGCAAAATGCCCAGATACTGTCCCTTTTCCAATATCAAAGTTTTACCTTCAAAACCTAGGGAAGCCTTCTCTGTTACATTAGGAAATTACGAGAACTGAGCAATACTCTCTTGGAGTTTCCCTTCCAGGAGGCCACCCACCTTGGCTCGAATCTGAGTGCTCACAAAATGTGTATACCTTTCAGCTTTTCCTGGTCAGCCACAATTCAGTACTCCCCCTTTTGAAATAAAACCAGGGGATTTCATGCTTCCATGGTCAAGTTTTCTTTTTTGTTTTTTAAGTAGAAAATTGCAATTCATGAAAGGCATGCTTATAGTTTTACCAAAGCACATTGGCTAACAGCACATTTGTGTTTCTCTTGGGTTTTGCACCATATGAGTGGCTGGGTTTTTGCGTTAGCTTGCCAAGCCTATCACAACCCCCCTCCTCGTTTACCCGGGCTTGGGACCGGCTATGTTGAAGCAACACAGACAGATTTCTTGGTATGCCCATTTGTAGCTGACATATATTAACGCTAACTTGGTTTGCCTTTCGTAACAATTGCACTTATTTGTATACTTAGTGCCCAAAGAATTTTTATCTCGGAGGATGAGGAAGATGAAGAAATGTTGGATAAGTAGTGCTCAAGAGCGAGGGTAGAGCATGGATGTTGATGTTTAAGATGGAATAAACCAACAGTAGAATGCATTCATTACATCTTCAGAGTAGAAGTCCTCATTCTCAGTAAAATTGAATCATTGTAGACTTCCAGTTGAAATGTCATTCACATAGAGTACTGGAACCATGATATCCTTGAGAGTAGTAGCACCCTATTGGTCAAACTTATTAGATTGTTGGCTTAAAACACTTTGGTCTGTTTGGCTGTTTGGTGTGGTCTTTCCTCGTTTACCAGGCTACACAAAACCACAAGTCTTTATTGCATTCAAGCCTTTTGGCTCATTCCATATTGTTGGAGAATTTTGTGTGAACAATTCAAATCATTTGCAGGTATTGTTAACTCTGAACTATACTTCAAATTCAGGCACAAGCTTCTTATGGTGAATATTTTTTAAATACCATGGCTAGATGTTACAGGCATGGATTCCTTAAAAATTGTTTTCAGATTCTATGTATGCTGTCTATTTCCTTATGGAAGTTATATGTGGCCAAATTTATTTCCAACTTTTGGCTGATACATTCAATAAACAATATATCTGCCAGTTGTTTGTTTATTCTATTTAAGTAAGTGCATTCGTTTTTATGCTGCACTTCATGTTAGATCAGACTCAACAAAGCACTTTCTTTTGTATTAAAAAAACAAGTGCTTTCTTTTATTCCATTTTACTGAATATTATTCCTCTGGGGCACTCATGAGCTTCCACTAAAATTGTCATAGACCTCCCAATTCCTTTCTCTTCTCTACTGTGTTTACATCATATGTGCAGTATGTTCATTGCTTCCTGAATCCAGTAGTAATGACAAATCATGCCATGGGATTGCAGTGATAACAACAGAGCCCAGGAACATCCTGCTGAGGCACTTCTATCAGAAATCCGAGGAGAAGGTAAGCTGTTCCATTAATCAAGGTTACATAAACCACACCCAATAGCATCTAACCATCTATACTTATTGACCTGAACTCTAGCTGAGGCCAAAGAGAGCAGCTCCAGACAATCTCGCACCGGAGAACAACAACAAACAGCCCAGGGGCCCTGTCGCCGACGTTGGAGGCCAGTCAAACGCAAGGAGCTGAAGAACTACAGCTGGTGGTCGTCCTCCCCTGCGTCTGTCACCGTCATGCAACCTACCTGTATGCGGCATGCCAGCCGAATCCTGCGTCCTATCCATGGTCGCTGAAGCTTGATCTAAACAGCTAAAAGCTTTGCATGCATGAATGTACATGTACATAGCAGCAACCTCAGACGAAGCTCAGTGCGTGACATTTCACATGGCACTGCTGAACTGCACGCGACCTCTTTTTCTTTTTTCTTTTGCATCCTCTGCAAGATTAAATATGAGTGTGCCCATGCTCCTATGCTAGCCCCGCCGGGGTCTCTTGCACTTCTGATCGTGCAGCATCCAGTCACAGCCATTGTCTGGTCCCATATGATAATTGCGGCCCGGCAGCAGCTTTTCGAAAGGCTGACGGTGATCATTGCGCTCCCGTGGCCTGTAATCCCGGCTTCTGCTGTCAGATTATACTACTACTACTACACTGAACTGCTGATGCTGCTTCAGACAGTAGCAGTGGTCACGCGCGTCGCCTTCCGTTTCTTTTCCTTATCCGTCTCTCCCTCTTATCCATCCCCCCCAGTCTGTGTAGTGAAAGTGTGAAACTGAGAAGGGCCCCGGCGGCGTGCATCTCTGTCCCGTGAGCCGACGGGATTTCGATGCGATTCCACCGGGATACACAAATCTTCTCCCTTGTTTTTGTTTTGTCTGCTGGTAATCGCCGAGGCCCCGCCGGCGTGCGCGTCGCTGTCGGGACAGCCAGCCGGGGCGTGCACGGCATTTTTTTGGTTGCTCTCCAGCTGTGGGAGAGCGGCCGGGGGTCGCCGTCGCCGTTGCAGGTCACCGGAAAAACCAGGGCCGAACGTTCGGTTCATTCCGGCACCCACCCTTACTCACAGGCAGGCGTGGCGTTTGGAATTTTGGATACTGCGAGATGCAGCGCCAGTCAATGGGGTCCCTCCCATCCATTTCCACGGGGACAACTACTAGCTCATCATGCTCTCGGTTGGTTTCGAATGCTCACTGTCACGGGGCGCTACTAGACGTGTAGATCGCATCGCATGGTGCCACGGATACTACGTGTACTATGCTGTCGGCTATCTACAGTGGGTGACTCACGAGCCACGTCGGCACATCCGCGACTTTCAGAGACGTACGTACCCTGTTAGTTACTTATGAAGCTTGTTTAGCATTGGCTATCGTCTTTACCCCTGGATTAAATGGGCGAAAGGGACGACCACGTCAGTATCACATAGACCCCTCTCTGTCCAAGTGGAAAGAATTCGCTGGTGGCCAGCCCAGCGATTCCAGACCTCTTGCTGCGTTGCGTGCTGTTTTCTGCTCTCCATCCAGTCATCATCTTCCAGGCCGTTGTTTTTGGACTCATCCATGACTCTTCTGAATTTTTTATGCAGGAAGAAGGGAACATCTCTGTCGTTTTCCTCTGAAGTCTGAACATTTATGAAGTACAGTAACCCAAGCTAGCCGTTGAAAACGAAAGGGACACTTCTCTTCTCTGCTGCCAATTCGATACGGGGAGGAGACTCCCCTCCATAATCCATAGTCAGACCCGAAGAATTGCATGCACAGGCCACCAGACCGAAAAAGCTCTCAAGTTTCTCATCTCGGCCTGTCACGTGACAGTATGATCTGACCATTAGTTAGTTATAATCAGCTCTGTCAGTGACCAAGTTTAATTATAAATGCTTCCAGATCCAGAGCTGGGTGGTGCGCGGTAAAAACTATTCAAAGCTGATCAAAGTCTCATCCACGTAAAGACAAGCCGAAGCGACAAGAACTGACCCAGATGCTAAGAGACTGATCACCAGATGCGGTATACTGGACAAAGGCATTTGCCAGACGAATTATAATAAAAAGTCGCAAGCATCTGCACGCAGCCTGCTTGCTAATGGTGACCCTAATCAAACAAAGGCTCATCAGATGCAGGATGAATGAATGAAAAGTATGATGATGCAGGAGCATGTGACCTCATGTGCAAAGGCAGCAAGGCACTGACCAACCAGTAAGCTACAAGAAGGGATCAGCTATTCTTCCAGTGCAGTAAAGCATGCAGGAATCAGGAATGGACGAATGGTGTTGAACAGGATGCAGCAGAGTAGACAAAAAGCCATACTTGCATTTGCTGGATTCCTTGCCTTTTAAACTGCAAATGCATTGGCTGGGGGCTTGTTAGTCACAGCACCATGCTGCTACGCTACACTTGTGTGTGTAATCCAAGTATCAAGTGTCGCCACAGAATGATGCTCGCATATATATAATACAATCAAAGAGCAATGAGATTGAACGAGAGGGGAAAGAATGTAATGGCAACATGGTTAATATCGCTACTCTCTAGTGGCAATCCCATACACCTCATATCCCGGGTTTAGTATCGTGCTGTAGTTCATCATCTGTACCGTTGGTGCTCGCGCCTGCTGAAGCTCCCATCTTCCCTGGAGCTGTATCTGTCTGAATTATCCCTTCCAGCCTTCTTATCCTGTAGAAACGATTGTAGTTGGCAATGTGATTACCATTGTTCCGTAAAATGTGATTACTACTGTTCAGTAAACAAAAGACAAAAGAAGTGGTTACGGGTTCAGACATACATCTCGGAATAGGAGGTCATCCATTTCGAGCATGTGAATTACATGCCCCATTTTAGGCCTCTTGTTGGCATCAGGGTCAACGCAGCGAAGTGCAACAAGCAGCGCCCGCTTAAGTGTTTTGGGAGAAGGCTTTTCAGCCATCTTAGGGTCCACTATTTCCTCGGCTTTCCTCTCGGCGACCATGGTCTTGAGCCATTCAACCAAGTTCACCTGCACAGACATGGTAGAGTTCAGCTTTGCCGGACCACGATATTCTGGATAAATAAAGTTATAACGAAAGCAACTACGCTAACCTCTCCAGCTGGTCTTGTATAATCTACAGGAGATCTACCAGTGATGATCTCCATTATAAGTACACCGAAGCTATAGACATCGCTCCTCTCATTTAACATTCCAGTGCTGGCGTATTCTGGTGCCACATAGCTGCCAACAATACCAAAAGTTCAGTAATCACAAGATCTAGCGTCACTGCAGTAGATTGAGTAGCAATATGCATGGAAGGAGTCTCACTACTAACCCAAAGGTTCCCATAACACGGGTTGTAACATAGCTTTTCTCTGAGCACAAAAGCTTAGCAAGCCCAAAATCTGATACTTTAGCATTCCACTGCTGGTCAAGAAGAATGTTGCTAGCTTTGATGTCACGGTGGACAACCTTCGGTTCCAGCCCCTCATGAAGATAGGCCAGCCTGGAATTAGAAGTTGGGTGTCAGTTTTCAGATATATCCCTATCATATGCATCTTTATTAAAAAAAATGATGTGGTTGTTTAACCAAAGACAAATATTGCTTCTCGGTTTTCTCAGCGCCCTAAGATTCAGTGAATGTTGTACTTGTCGATTAACGCTAGTTATTTTTGCTCTTTTGAAAAAAGGAAAGAACCATTGAAGATAACCACATGCGGTGTCTGGTGAATTTTACACCATTTTATTTCTATTTAAACTGATTGGATATAGGAGTTCTTTTCAGAATCATAATAAGAAGAGTACCATGCATGATGGGAAAAACATTATTTTGTGTGTATCTGCCAGACATAGGTTACAATGGGCTGTCTCTTTCTCCAATTTCTTAAAAAGGAATATGTGCATGACAAGTAATAGGTCCTAACAAACTAGTATAGCGAAGCACCAGAGTTCCATCGAAAACAAACTCCTACCTTAACTAGGCTCCATTACCCCAACCAAGACGCGTGACCCCTAACAGAACATAGCTAATCATGCCGGCCCAGCTGGCCTCTGACGTCTTCTAAATCTAAATGGTTCTGGCCTATATTTGCTCACCATATTGATTCCATTCAAGTATTAAAAAGTACAACCATGAACTCAAGAACACTACATTGAAGCATTACCCTTTAGCAGTTGCAAGCATAATGTTCATCCTGATGTCCCAGGTTAGTGGGCTCACTTCGCCAACATCACCATGAAGCCATTGGTCCAGATTACCATTGTCCACATACTCGTATATAAGCATCCTGTTCAAGCACAGACAGTGATATGAATCAAGCTTCTATTACTGAGAATCTAAACTAAGGGGAGTAAGCTTCAAAAGATTGCATGTACCTGTAAGCACCCTCTACACAGTAGCCAAGCAACCTGACGAGATTCTTGTGCCGAACACGACCGATTGCTTCGACCTCCACCTTGAACTCCTTCTCAGCCTGGCCCCTGATGAAGCAGGAAACAAAAGAATTTTATCAGAAGGCTGAATGGAATGGGGTGAGGAATGAAACTGCAATCTAATCCTAGAGAGCTGGGCCGTATTCAAATTTGGCACAGAAATCGAGAAGAATCGAATGGACGTGGGCACACAGAAACAGAGGTCATGATTTTTATAGCAATTTGAAAGTTCTTGAGCCCCACAAACCAACCTTTCGTCAGCAAAGCATTCAAGAGCAACAAACTTGCAACTTGCAAGACCAATATTTGAGCAAACCCAAGTAAAGGAAGGATGGATTTCTTCAATTGGAAATAGAACATGAATTCAATCCCAATCCACAGTTTGCAGAAACTTTACTCGTCCGACGGCCATATGTTTGAACCTCACTCATGCACTCGGCCGCGCGATTCAAGGAAAGAATCAGTTGAGGGAGCTTTTTCCCTTCGAAATTAAATCAAGCAACAGGAAAGAAGGGACGCTCCTAGATCCCATTCAGCCCAATCGCAATCTTCGGGGACGAATTCAAAAATCCAAACCAGCTTGAATCGAAAGACAAACAGATTCGTGCCCCGATTCGAACTGAAAGCTGAAGTGAGCAAAACAGGCAAAGAACTTTCCACGAAAGAAGAGCCAAGTTACCTATTATTGAGCAGGTTCTTGACGGCGATCATGGTGGAATCGTGCAACATGCCCCTGTACACGATCCCGTAGCCGCCCTCCCCGATCACATTCTCCTCGGCGAGCCCGTCCGTGGCCTCCTCCAGCTCACGGAGCGTGAACCAGTGGCCCCACCCGAGGTGCGAGACCTCCGGCGCCCCCGCGGCGCTCCCGGTGCTCCTCGGCGTGGCCCCGTCCCGCTCGCTCCCGCCGCTCGTCGTGGCCGACATGCCGCTGCCCGGCGTCTTCCGCGCGGGCGGCGGCGGGACCACCGGCGGCGGCGCCCTGTGCTGCGGCGGCGGCGTCACCGGCGGCTCCGCTTTGGCGAGCTGCACCGCGGGCTGCGGCGCCGGAGGCGGAGGCAGAGTGTGCGGCTGCATCTGCTGCTGCTGCTGGCGGCGGACGATCTCCTGGATGTCCTTGGTGGGCGTGGCCTGCTGCAGGTGCTGCTTGAGCAGCTTGGTGTCGGCCGGGTAGAGGTTGGCGGCGAGCACCTCGTCGCGGCGGCGGCGGCGGCGCGAGAGGCAGAGGAAGATGAGGAGGAGCACGAGCACGATGGCGGCGCCGACGGCGATGCCGATGAGCACCCAGAGGCGGAGCCCGAACACCGGCGTCTGCTGCGACAGCCAGCCGTTGAGGTACCCCGCGCTCCACTCCGACGGCGCCCCGTCATGGCTGTGGTGATGCCCCGGCGGCGCATCCGCCAGCAGACTCCTCCGCGCCACCATCGCCGCCGAAGCTGATGAAACAGAGAGGGAGAGAGAAGAGAAAGAGCCCCCCTTTCGCTTTGGATTCTTGCCTGGCCGGGAGGGCTCGTGTTGGGGGAGGTTTTGTTGGGTGGGTGTAGCATTTGTTTGTGAGGTGTGTGTGGGGCAGTGTGCTGCGGTGGCCGTTAGCAAAGGGTTGCTTTATCGGCGGGCTGCCTATGACACGTGGGCCCTACAGTCACGCTGACCCAGTGGACAGTGAGTTTTTATTTTTAAATAGTCCTTTTAAATCTAATATTTTAATAATAACCCGTGACAAACTAAATTTTCAGAAACTAGCCCTTTTGGTAGCGCCGGGACTTTTGGCGCGACTCCCCATTGAGTCGCGCCACATGCAATGGCGCGACGAAGCCGCCATGTAGGCAACTCGGCCACGGTGGCCGCTGATGTGTCAACTGAGTCGCGCCGTAGCCTCCGGCGCGACTCAGTGTTGAGTCGCGCCGGAGTCTCTGGCGCGACTCAGCTGCACATCAATTACAGATTCAAACTTGGTGCTTCATTATAAATATTCAAAAATCTATTTTTATGAAGTGGGACTAGTCCAAAATATTCACCAAAGATCCTAGTTCCCAATTTTATTTATCTAGTCCAAAATTGATACAAAAATCATTTTAAAATTTTGGCTCAAATTTGAATAAGCATCACTGTTTTCAGGACTCAGCTGCACATCAATTAATGATTCGAACTTGATCCTCCATTATAAATATTCAAAATTATATTTTTATATAGTGGGACTAGTCCAAAATATTCACTAAAGATCCAACTTCCCAATTTACATTATCTAGTCCAAAATTGATATATTTTAAAGTAATGAAGTGTGGGACGGTATTCCGTACAAAATTTCGTATACCGACCGTGTTTCGACATTAGTTCGCTCGAATTGGTTCGTTTTCGACATTCTGTAAGTTCGCGTTCGTGTTCGTGTCTGGCTTTACCGTATTCGTTTTCGTTTTCGTTTTCGTATCCAAATGTAGAAGTAGAAAACGGTTGAGATGTTTTTCGACCGAGTTCGACCGTTTTCAACCTTACCCATGCCTGGGCCGGATTCATCACATTGTCTTTCCAATCAAATTCAAATATTTGGTTCCCAAAAAAGTTAGATCCACCATAAAATCAAATAGAACACGTGGCCAAATTTTCCTATTATTTCACATAATAATTACTAATGATGTTTAGGAGCTTGGTATTTTAGATTTTTTCTAACCATTAAACCTTCAACCTATACAAAAAGTATTTGTACAAGTTATGTGCTTCAATATAGAGGGACATCAAGTTGATGTTTTGGTATCTTTAAGGGTCAAATTTTAAACAACAAGTTATACCGTTCTTAGCCTTTTCCTTGAAAATTTCTAAGTCCTGAAAACAGTGATGCTTATTCAAATTTGAGCCAAAATTTTAAAATGATTTTTATATCAATTTTGGACTAGATAATCAAAATTGGGAACTAGGATCTTTGGTGAATATTTTGGACTAGTCCCACTTCATAAAAATAGATTTTTGAATATTTATACTGAAGCACTAAGTTTGAATCTGTAATTGATGTGCAGTTGAGTCGCGCCAGAGACTCCGGCGCGACTCAACACTGAGTCACGCCGGAGGCTACGGCACGACTCAGTTGACACATCAGCGGCCACCGTGGCCGAGTTGGCTACATGGCGGCTTCGTCGCGCCATTGCATGTGGCGCGACTCAATGGGGAGTCGCGCCAAAAGTCCCGACGCTACCAAAAGGGCTAGTTTCTGAAAATTTAGTTTGTCACAGGTTATTATTAAAATATTAGATTTAAAAGGACTATTTAAAAATAAAAACTCGTGGACAGTGAGGTGGGAGGTACTGTGCTCTCCTCTAAATTTGATCCTCAGTGCGAGCGCCACTCAAATTCGATCCCTTTTTTTCAAAAAAGAAAATAGGAAAAGGGCTAAAGCTCTGTTTCTAAAATATTTTTCACCTTCCATTCGATGTATGCATGCACGTCTGTAGGCCGGAGTAATGAAGAGATCTCGGTAAGATTGAGCTGCGATCCCTTGTTTTGTCTTGCAAATTGTTGTGATGCCAATCAGGAGCGTGGTTTCGTGCTTTTAGAAAAGGTCGTGGGCACTGACTGATTAGCTAATGACACTTCTTATCCCGTTTCTTGACGGCCGACGAAAACGACGTTGCGTCCTCCATGGTGATTGTTAGGGCAGTTCCAACCCAAGACACTAGTACTGATGTCTATAGTCTCCACGTCATCAAGAAACTAGTATAAGACACTATCCTCCCAAAGCAGACACTGATGCTTAATGACTAAATTAAATGCTGCTCCTCTCTCATCTTGTCTTGGATAGAGTGTAGAAACCATGTCTCATGCAAGACCCGGTTTCCTCCTCTTTATTCATTAACTCACTTGCCACATCATCTTTTGTCCTACATGGCACCTTATTTAATGTTATGGACATCATCCTAGTCATTGGGTTGGGATTGCCCTTATATTATCAATCATTCATACACTTGGATTTTTAGAATCAAAGTTTAGGCACCCGGGTGCTGCTATTATATTTATGTTAACGTGTCATACGGCTGGCAATTACCAAGGCTACATAAAGTCGGTGAACTGTACAAAAGCAAGGTTATATGGATGAGCTAAATCAGATTAAGATTCATCATCCGTGCCGGATCGAGGGTCCAGCTACAAACGCACAACCCGGAGGCTGGGGACGACACGATACGTAACTCCGGATGTGCCTGCAGCTTGTCTCTGTACAATCCATCGATTGAGAATTGAACCACATCCATGCATGCAGATACTAGAGCCTTAACTAACTACTGTACAATCGGGTCCATGTTCTTTGGTCTTCGCCGGTTAATTACTTGTCGCGATTTGGCCCGTGCGTGCCATTCCTAGCTGTGAGATGCCAAGATTTGGCTGGGCTGTCCGATGGCGCCGTGACAGCTCGGCGGCGGCACGGGGACACTGGCCGGACTCACAGGCACCCCGGGGCTGGTGGAGCCGAGACGACCGCCTGCGCCCTATCGTACATCGCGGCGCATCGTGTTCGAGTACAGCTAAATTCTCAGAACGCGGTGGATGGTACGGCTAGTTTACTGCGATCGATTTCTTCCTGATTACCTAGCTCTCGCGTTGACAGACACACAGATCGACAAACCAGACAGGGAGATGCATGCATGCATGCACTCGAAAGAAATCTTCTTGTTTTCTGCTCTTGCTTCAGGCGTACAGGATTATTGGCAATTGGCAGAAAGAAACCGATGGAGACCGCGTCTGGATCCATGGCCAGCTTATGCTTACGGCCGGCAACATGCGTCTCCCGGGAGTCCGCGCTGTTTGGATCGTCGGTGGTAAGGCCGGCGGCCAGGTTGTTGCATGGCTGGGCTGCGTCCGGGAGACGGCCTGTATCTATCTTTCTATTATCGCTGATCGATGCCGACGGATCGCTTCAGCCATAAGCAAGTGTGATCCAGTTACGGGCTGGATTAGCTAGCCACTACTCTTCTCTTCACACCATAATCATGCGCGCTAGCTAGCCCAAACGCAAGGTTTCGTACGGATATAAACATGCTGCGCGCAGACACTGCATCAGCTAGCAGCAGCCACAGCCACCGTGCCAATTGAACCAACTGGTTGTAAGTAGCAGCTAGCTACAGGACGCCCGGACGCGGTCGCTGCACGCTGCCTGTGCCTTGTTCCGTTGTCGGCGATGCCGCGTTCATTGCCTCCGATCATTGAATTGGCTCCAATTTTCAGCGGGCAAACACATGAATACGTGATGCTCGGCGCTCTCTCCTTCGTTCCTTCTCTCTTGTCGCGTCGTCTTCGTCTCCTCTCCTGGAGAAACACCCTGAGCATGACTTGCCTACCGGACAACAAAGACTTCATTAAAAGAACGTCGGGTCAGGCCAAACAAACATAGACTTTGTTGTTTGGGCTGCCACGGGGGATTAGAGAACGGCGAATAATAACTTTACCTGCTGCAAAACCACATGGAAAAGTTTGATGACGAGAGGGAGGGATACAGGCGTCCTACAGTGGTTGCGCGCTCCGGTCCGGTCTGCACGTTTCAGGCACAGACAGGATCTTCGCTCATGGTCCTCGTCACCAGCCTTTTCTCAGTTTCTACCATGGCTGCTGGTCTGACCATTCATTCAAAACCAAAGCTGCTGCTGCTACTAAGCTTCCAAAGTTTACCACATGCTGCTCCGGTCAAGCGACGGGAATAAAGTCAGGTCAGCCATGCCATTGGGTTAAAGGAGCTTAAAGTTTGATGCCATGGCATCAGGGGGCAGGGTGCTTTTCCTGCCAGTGACCCCGAGCGTTCCATTTCTCAAGCAACAGAAATGATCCCTTGCGTATGGATCGAATAATCAGCCGGCAGAGATTTTGATTGGGAATCCCTTCGCAGCAAAGAAGAGTTTTCGCCAAGTTTGTTAGAGGCGAGGCATCACGGCTTTTGCTGCGGAAATGCCGGGGAACCGGAATAAGTCAGCGCTATCACGGACTACTCCTAGATTGCTAGTCCACGATCCAACCATATGGTACAAAACAAAATGCAGCAAGTTACAAGATAAACACTTGCTACCAATCAAACAGAACAAACAAGAAATGCTACCTTGGCTGGTACCACTAGTAATCTCATGTGCCCTGCTGATCCGTACATGGTACTGCAAGTTGGGAGTGCATTAACTTATTCTTAAACTACAACTAATCACGGTCCTACTGTTGCTGTTGGGCCACAGGCAAACAAGTATTATTGCCACATGGTACGGGCCTGCCTGAAAGTCGCTGTGAATTTACATTGCTGCCAGAATAATCCAATGGTTAAATACACTCGTACACCTATGCTCACCAAATTTTACGGCCAGTCTACCCACAGCAGTGACTCCAGCAATTGTGCTGCATAGTACAGTACTTACATGTTGTAGTGCTACAGCATGGCAAAGCTTGTTCGATGTACTGCACGAGATGAATGGAGTAACTAGATTACCATATCATTTTGCAACAGTCATCTGATCCCGAACCGTGCATCTTTCTGTCAGACCAACAAGAAAGAGCATGGTGATCTAGCAGAAGAAATCAACTGCACCAGGAAGAACTGAAAATTTGGTTGGCAGAAAGCCGAAATGCTCCCCATCAGATTGCACAAAGATGTCACCGCTAGCCGTCACTTCTGCTACTTCGATTGACTGAACCCTGCAAAAGCATGCATCACTGTAGATGAAGATCGAATGGATAGCTACTAAAGGATAAATAAAATAGCTCGGTAGTGCTGATCTTTGTTTCAAAAGGCTTCAAAGTTCAGGCCACTAAGAACCCATTTCAGGAGGAAAGCAATCGAGCTTCCAATAAATTTCCCTCCATAATTTGGACCTCCGCCAGATATTCTAATGATGACGAAGGCTAATATATTGTATTTCCATTGTGTCATGAACTGTCAGATAATCTGACCTATGGATGTCAAATAAACTTAAGGGGGTGTTTAGTTCCTGGAAAAAGGTAAAAAGTGAAGTGAAAAAGTCACATCAGACATTGTAGCACTTTTCGTTTGTTTGTGGTAAACTATCGTGACCTAACTAGGCTTAAAAGATTCGTCTCGTCGTGTATGTCAAAACCATGTAACTAGTTTTTTTTATTTATCCATGTTTAGTACTCCATTCATGAAGAGAGAGATTTGATGTGATAGGTGAATAGTGAAGTTTGGAGAGAGAATTTTTAGAAATTTGATGATGTGACCGGGAACTAAACAGGGCAAGTATAAAAGTAGCAGGCCACAAGAGGGTGTTGGTGCATGAATCCAGAAGATATTGTACCCCTTTATCTTAGTATTACAAGAACACAGTAATTCGAACTTTCCGCTTTAAACATTTCCTAGCTGGGACCTCTCCAAGAAAACAATTCCACTACCTTCCTTCACAGCATAAAAAGCAATATGCTACCTTAAGTACAACTTTGTGTCTCTTCAATTAAGGAAAAAGCTTTCCATAAGTCACATCATGCAAGCTAACAGAACCATTTCATATGTTTCTAGAGAAGAAACCCGATTAGTTTGTTATTGGCATGCACATTATGCTTACTTCCTCAAAGGAAAGAACCTTCATGATGAGATTCAAGGTTTATGTTTACCTTATTGACGACACACCATTCACTGACAGATGTGTGCCTCCATACAGCCTGTGTAGCTTCAGAACAAAGTCGTACCATTTGAAATCTTGAAGAATAACAACCTATAAAGTACCACAAATTAGAAAGGGCTGCAATGTCGTCATATTTACTAAACATTTTAAGAATAAATACTGCTCATGTGAGTTACCTCAAGGTTACCGCTAAAGGGATCAGCTGTTGGTGTTATCTTCATACCACCACCAAAGTACTTGGCATTTCCTATGCATAGGGCGGTGACTTTATGGACAGTTCTCCATTCTCCCTCATTTACCTATCATGTGCAGTTGCAGAGAAGTGGGGTTAGAGTGAGCAAAAGAATGCCTGAAAGCATGCAACTTCTCTTCCAAAAGAAGCCAAGATCAAGGTCACCTTTATTCTCATATCTCGATTATTATGTCCCCAAAAGGCTCTTAAAGCTCCAAATACATAGCATAAGTTGCCAAATCTCTTGTACATAGAAGCAAAATAGCCTGCCTTGGCACTCCTGCAGGTATAGGTATATTGCTTTTCTTCTTTTCAAATCGTCCACTGAAGTACATGTTACATATGGCTATGTTTCACTTACAAATGGATGTCAGCGACATTAACAAAGAAGTGGGGTTCTCTGTTTGGACCCTCCATCACGCCTATGTCTAGTTTTGATTTTACACCTGGAAAAAAATCATTTCTGACCTCAAATGTAGAGATTAATAATCCATCTAGTAAACAGCCATCATAGTACATAACCCAAATATCTTTAACCCAACCCACAAATGTCAGAAAAAGATGGACAGGAGGACAGAGAAGACATAATTTCTTTATTTGACTGATGAGAAGTTTACCGTATATCTTCAACTAATAATACAGCAATCAGTAAAAAAATAAATAATAGAATCATTTTGTTCTATTTACAGCATATACATGTATTTACTAGGTTATCGGGGAAGAACTGTAACTGTTCAGACATTAACATAGAAGACACGCACAGCACTTAAAATACAATAAAAGAAGAAAGTGTGAAGGAATAAACCTCTCACAATCCGATCAATAGCGTCTCGAGGATCATTTGTCCTTGTATGAAAAACAATAGCACCAATTTAAAGAAAACATAGGTTAACAAATAACCGTGCCATATGTAGATCAGGAAAGGAAACAAATATACCAGCCAAACGTCCGAGCAAAATCTGAGCCAGTTCCAAGTGGAATGAGCTGTCAGAGAATGACAATGCAGGTCACTACTCAACAAACCCCAGTGTATCAAACAACAATTCAGAACATAATTATTCTAAAAAGGAATGGCATACGGGTACTCACACCAAGCGCCGTTGAATGGTCAGGCCCTCGATCAAGAGCACGCACTGGACTTCCTTTCCAAAAGAAGCCATTCACCACCTACATATTTGAAATAATATCCTCATCTCTATACCCATATGCACTCCCAATGTCAATAATTGGAGGATTTAAACTATTTTAGCATGGTTGTACAGATAATCTACACACATGAATATCTCATGAATTTTGCAATTATTTTAGCTTGACTGTACAACAAGCTCCAAACATGAATACCTCATGAAGTGTACCATCACCACCAACAGCTATCACAGCATCAGCCCCATCCTTTATAGCCTACAGTAAGTACAACATCACTAGTGCTTAGAAGAAGCAGTGGCCGCCAGACACCAAGTGGAGCTCAGCATTTGACAAAGGAAAACGCACACCGTACCTCCCTTGTGACATCTATGGCGTGGGACGGGCCCGAAGTGATGCATTCACAAATCTGATCAGCCAACACCAACAAATGAAAACATTCCGTGAGATTGAGGCCGCCTAATTACCACCGGATCTGAGACCAAACACGGGTTCCAGACGGCAATTGCAAATCCCGGAGCGCAAGTTATCATCTCGCCGATCTGAAAGCTATGCTTACGTTGCACTGGTCGGCGAGGCGGGTGCGGAGGTGGGGGAGCAACTGCTTCCACTGCTTACCCGTGCTGCCATTGGCGCCTACACCCCAGAGTACGGCGTTTAGTACGCGATTCACAAGGGGTACTAGCGGGGGAGGAGGCGGAGGCGAACGCGATACCTGCGGGGTTGACGACGAAGACAAAGTCGCCGCGGCGGCGGCGGGAGGCGGCGACGCGGTCAGAGGCGAGACCACCGGCGCTCGGTTGGGAGTGGGAGTGCGAGGACGCACGCGGGAGTATCAGCGACGCCCTCGGCGTCGCCGGCGCAGCCATGGTGATGGCGCCGCTTGCCGCTTATCCCCGACTCTGACCGTGCGGCGTCGAGGACGAAGCCCAGACTTGCTGAATCACGTGTCCCTGTTGAACCGCGAGTATTCCTTCATCAATTCAATTCCGGCTTGCTGATTCACTTGTACTACTCCAGTTAAATTGTCTATTCGACAGTTTCACATGATTTTGAATCCTGCACACGCCGCAGCAGTTTCTTTAATGTTTTCTTAAGTTTCAAGATAAACTAAGATGGAAGTTTGTTTCTTTTGATGCGTTCAGCAGTGCATCCTCTGAAAAGAAACATGGAAGAACTGACGAGCATAGAAAGCTGGCAACGTGTAATACAATTTGCAAACCATAACACAATCACGTCCAATTTATAGTTTTGCAGCTTGTGGTCTCATGCCAAGTGCCAACTAGATAAGCTACAGATACATCGAATGTACTGCAAAAGTATGATCAGCAACTCTGCCTCCTCACATTTTTTTGCAAAATTCCACCTCTGCAACTGCAAAAGGGTTTGATTTCTTATCTATACTACAGAGCTCGCAGTACTCTTGCATCTGTTACAAATCTCGAGCAACAACAATTATATGAACGGCATAATGCGCACCACTACCCAAAAAAAATTGCATCAGATCTGCTTTCACGACACAAGATATACTTTCTTGCCGTCCACGTTGAATTTCCTGCTTCCTTGAAGCTGCAGAACACAATGAGATAAAACGGAGATCAACACTGAGCAGACATACTAATATGCAGGGGCCTCATGCGTATAAAGTTACTTAGATGCATATAGCTCGAGAGGGAATCCATAGTAGGTACTGCCTAAATACAGTTTAAAGAAAACAGACAGTGGGTCATTCCCGTTTACTGATAAGGTGTATTACCTTCTTCTTCAGAACTAACATACAATTAGTTCTACAAGAGAAGCTGGAG
>OAMR01000715.1:118376-135701 GCA_900205405.1 Echinochloa crus-galli | reverse complement strand
TAGACAAACGCCACCTAATAAATAATGATATAATACATCTGGAAATGTCTGAACACGGTCAACCCTGTAATGGAACTGAAACAATGAAACGGCTAAGTAGACAAGGTCCAACCAATCAAGTGCCTTGTGATGTACGTACACGACCAACAGATCAAGCGCCATTTGATGTAGACGAGGACTAACAGGTCAAGTGCCCCTTTTGAAAGTAGATGCGGTCCAACCGGTCAAGCGTCTTTCGAAGATGGTGTTGCATGAGTGTCAAGCACAGGGCGATCCCATGGTTCATGCTCCACGGGTGCAAGAAGGGACCAACCAACGGTGACTAACAGCTTACAGAAGCCTAGATCACACTTGTCACTACTGATTGCGGCCTTTTTAGGAGCAAAAACAACCGAATCTTTTGCAGCATCAGAGTAAAAGTTACCGTCACCAACTTGAAAAGCCACCACATCAATTTTCAGTTCTCCACTTAATTCTACACAAACAACCTGTCTTGAAAGCTGAATCACACCAGAACCACTGATAGGCATTGTTCCAACTTGAGAATCTAGAAGCAGAATACGTGCATGGTCTATACTGGCTGTGCGGGCTGTTAGTACTACTCCGAGATTCTCTGGCCATGACCCATCAACAATTTCAACGCGGATAGCGGCTTCAACTGACGTTGTAAGTACTGCAAATGCAAACTCAAGTTTGCTTTGATTGCAGCGTAAATAACTTGTAAATATACGGGGAGGACCCCCCACATAGCCAGAAGCATGCTGGGTAGTTAAAATGTTGAAGCAGAGCTCTTTATCCTCAGACTCAGTCCTGCCCCTTGCTTTCAGTTGAACTTCAAATGTGATTGGATCAATTAACACAACTGCACGAGATGGGCCAGTTAACAGCAATTAGGGAACCTGCAAGTATCACCATCTATTAATCAATCGGTAACTCTCTCATCTCTATTAATTTAATTGCCATTACTGCCAGTTGTTCATACATATTAGCAAATGGTGTCTAGTTTCTTCAAAAAGAAAAACAAGGAAGAAGGATACAACCCATCCATTGCCAATGAAACAGCTAGCTGACGTTACAGTGGACAGACTAATAGCATACTAAGATACATCACACTAGCAGGTAAGCATAGCAAGTAAGAGATAAACAGAAGTGAACATGGTGACCAATGATTTTATTTGTACCAATGAGTTAGTTGTACAAAAAGAGAGGAAACACAATATACATTGCTAATACATACATATAAAGGAAACTGAATATTGAGAAGCAAGAAAAATTAAATGATACATACCCCTTCAGTTATGGTTTGACAGTTATCCCTAGTGCGGTGGGAAAGAAGGTTGCGTCTAGGATCGATAGAGTCCCTGGTGGCAATCAAGCCATAGACATGCAGTGGCCATTGAAGACCCTCTTTGAGCTCAGCAACTTTAATGGAGAAAATCTGTATTGTGTACTCCGGGCTGGCATATCCTGGGGTGGATCCAAATGTATATAGCATGGGGGGCACAATAGCTACAGAAACCATCAATTAAAGGGAGTGTCAATACAAAAGAAAAGTTTATAGTGTGAACCCGCAGAAACAAAGGCACAACAGGATAAAAGTAAGTTTAACCATGCTTGAACTAAACAGATACATAGGCCATAGCATATGTGACTTGTAGTGGGATAGCAATATATATAGTCATAAGTCAGCTTAACTTAGACTGAATTAATCGATCTAGGTAAGACGATCAAGTCGGAAATTGGATCTCTAAGACTGAAATGAATTGGCTTACTGGTGCCCTCGAAGGAACCGTAATCATCGCCGTAGCAGCTTTCCCAATGGCGACGGAATCTAACGATTTCGTTATCTTCGTCAGATTCCTCGGGGCACTTGTCAAGCAGAAAGAATCGACCTTCCATCCTACTAATAATCCTCATCCTCGTCTCGACATCGTGCGCGGCAGCTCTCCGTCTGAACAAGGCAGATGTCCGTCTCAACGCGCGATCGAGCCCATCCCTCTCCCTCGCCGCCTCCATCTCGCGCGAGCAATCAGATACAACTCGATTTGGAGACCTGAGTAATTCCTGCAAACGGTGCGGCTCGGAGCCCCTCCCCGCCGCGCACGCGGTCCTCCGATGCCGAATGAAGCAGCTCGCGTGCTACCCTTGCGTCGCTTGGGGTTTGGCGGAGAGCCGTCTCCGTGGCCGACAAGCAGATTACAGCACTGGCGAGCTCGATCTGGTGGGCGTCGAGGAAACTAATCGCCGCCACGACGTGAGGCGCGAGAGGGGACGAGGCACCGAGAGAGGGGTTTTGGGGTCGAACCGCTCCGTGCGCTTTTTTTTCCTCCGATATGCAGGAGAGCTACATATTTTTATATTAAGAAGAAAAGGAATTGAGAATTCCGATTACAAACTACGGTGGAGAAACAGTCACACCCAAAACTGCAGAAGCTACAGAAACAACCAACGGTCATAGCCGGCAACAACCAGGACTACTCGCTAACGAAACCCCCGAGTCGCACCGCTCCTGCCAACACCCAGAGGCCGGCTTCATTCCTGATGCGATGGATCAAATCTTGAGCTGAGGTTGCTTGACCGTTGAACAAACTCGCATTCCTCTCCTTCCAAATGTTCCAGGCAATGAGCATGAAGAGGGAGTCGAAACCTTTGCGTCGGTTGCGCGGTTGCTGTCTCCGACTTGCAGACCACCAGCCCTGGAGAGTGCAATCCGCTGCCATGAAGTTGCAGCTGCCACCCCTCTCCAATATCACCTCCCAGTAGATGTGTTTAGCAAAAGAACAGTTCACGAGGATGTGGTCAGTGGTTTCAGCTGCTTGGTCGCAGAGCCAGCAGGTATCGTGTGCATCAAGTCCATGGCGACCGCTCCGTGCGTTTATTTCAGCCCAACGGGACAAGCCTTCTGGCTGGGCCTGGAGATGCCTTTTAGTGGGCTTTTTAAACATGTGGCCACCGGTTTGTTTGTATGGGCTCTCGTGGGGTCGTCTTAGGGCCAATTAATCGCCAGCGGATTGTTCCCTGGTGAAGGAAATCTTCCACGGCGGCCCCGGGTGATTAAAAAAATATTGTCACATTTAAGATATTTTAAAGATTTTATATCAATAAAGTAAGTCATCATAAAAAGTATGATAATTTAGGTAAAATTTTGAAAATAAGACGAGCGAGTCAAACTTATGGTGGAAAAAAATCAAACGACCTACATTTTAGAACGGATGGGGTAATAAGATGCTTGCACGGGAGAGGTGAGATTGACAAAACTCAACGAACATGATATAGTTTGCAAAGATTTCCGCGTTCCTTTTTTATGTTTGAGGGCAACCGCGTTCCTTTTGTTCTTCGATCCCCTGTCTGTCAACGAGGCAGGCGATCGTCCACCAAGACCTAAATATTTCAGTGATTCGGCAGTCAGCACCGTCAACCTTTGATTAGGCAGTAGTGACTGCTGGCCATGGACGGGGGACGCTGTAGCCGTTGGGGGTCTTTGTGACACCACATGGCCGTCATGTTTTCTGACAAGATAAATGAAAGGTCAGCCAGTCGTCTCTCAGTTCATTCTTTCAGAGAGGAGTTCAGAACATATATTTCCGGTTTCCTGATGGAACGGATCATCCATGCGCGCGCCGCCCACGCACAACAGTTGACCAGCAAGCAAGGGAAAATATCTTCTGGATCGTTTGCTACATCAGCGAGAGATAGCATGCATGTCCCAATCATCGGTGGCAAAATATTCCATTCACCACATCCAGATCAAGATTGCGAGATCCCCTGCGGGCTAGCTGCAGCACGGAGCAGCATGCATAGCCGTAAAAGGAAACTGCGCATGACAACGTGGAGCCTCCAGCAGCGGCCTCTAGTCCATTCAGCCGAAGCGCAAACGAAAGAGCAGGGAGTAGCGAGCTAGCAGCTGGTAGGGTAAGGAACACATCCCGATCAACCAAAAGCTTCCTCAATTAGTGATCGTTATCCTGCCGAGCAGGCGAGCTGTGTACGTGTCGGCAGGCCGGCCGGAGCAAACGCGGCGCGGCCGGCAGCGCCACTAGACTGGCTAGGGCGATCGGTCGCAAGCTCCTGTCACTAGCCCAACCCGCGTCGCCGTCGCCGTCGTCGCCTTGCCTCGCCACCATGAAGCAAGGGCCGGCCACTCGCACGCACGTCGCGCTCCCACCTCACTCGCTTTCGTCCCGTCCGCCACCACTATCAATCACCAGGTGTCCGGGCGACAGGCCTTATTGACCCCCGGCCCGGCCGTGCCCGGCGTCGGCGTCGTCCTTGTCCTTGTATATTCGCCATGAGGGAAGTGTGGCTGGCTGGGCGTCGGCAAGTGCGATCGGTAGTGGGGCGGCGGCAGATGGAGCACCAAACAGCGGAGGCAGCGCAGGTCAACAGGACTCGTGTCTCGCCACGTACGCACCCCATCGGCTCGGGCCATGCGGCCAAAAGAAGGAAAAGGAGACCGAACCGAATGTGATGATGATAAGATAACATACGAGGAACGCATTTGGAAAGCACGTACGTAGCAGTAAGAAAAAACTTCAGTGCTTGGCTAGCGTTTGTGACGAGCCGAGAGTATGGTAGGAATGGATTGCTGGAGGGAGGCCTGGAGCTCTGTCTTTGACAATGAACTGCAGCATGCGCAGAGGATCGAAGACGCGAAGACACATACCGTGGAAGGACTGGAGGAAGAAGACAGGAGAAGGGAGGAATGGCGGAAACGGCCGCCGCGCAGGTCGGCGCTAGTGTCCGTGGGCTCGCAGTCGCAGAGGCAGGCGGGGCGCATGCAGCCGTGCGCGCGCGCGGGGACAGACAGACCACGGACGTGGTGCGGCGCCCGGCCATGTGCCCGCGCTGTCCTTTTCCGCCGCTGCCCGGCGGTGGCTAGGCTGCCTGCACCTACCACTAGTCCACTACCAGCCCCCAGGACACGCACGCCGCTCCCCAATGGCCCTCTCCGGGCCGGGCGGCTGGGCGCCTGAGAGCCAGAGGCCCAAACGCGGCCGCCGCCGGACGGCGACACACGCACACTAGCTAACCTGATGAATCGGGCAGCGAATTGAATTAAGAGTATCCCCCACTCACACAGAATAATAATGCTACCGATCCAACACCTTACACTAGTCAAGGAACAAGGAAGGAAAGAAAGATGCCTGGCTTTCATTCACTCCTTGCTAAAATATGCGCTGTACCGTAAAAGGCAGCAGAGGTGTGAGTCAGCTCGCATCGCATCGCATCGCATGTAGCGTGGACCGCGTCGCCGTGTCCTCTTTCATGAGTTTCTCTCCTCCCTCGCCATCCTTGCGTAGTGCGAGTATAAAAGGCAGCTGCGGCCGCTCCGGCCGGCGCTCGCCCCGGATTCCCAGTTTCCCACAACGATGCAAAGCTGTTGACTCGCTGCGCCTGCGCCTGGCAACGACGACGACTCCGGCCCACTTGTTTGGCCTCCGTTCGTTCGTTCGTTCGTTCGCACGCACATCCCGTGCACCGAGGCTGACCGCACGCACATCAATTAAGGCCAAAACTAGTCGGGCCGGCGCGAAACCAGCGACCCCTGTCCACCCCACCCCCAGTGCCCGTGCATTCACTTGCTGTAAACACCCTCGCCATGGCCATCGCGAGGCTGGTGGCCGCCGCCGCTCCATTCCCCGTCGCTGCGTCCCGCGCCAGGTTCCCGCGTCCGGCCGCGTCCCGGGCATGTCCGCGGCTGGAGCTCGCCGCGTCTCTCGCGATGCGCGGGCGCGCCGTGCCAGTGCCCGTGCGCGCGGGCGCGGCGGCGGACGACGAGGCGGTCGTCGGCGAGGCAGCGGAGGACGGCGGCGGCGAAGGGGCCGCGCTGCGGGCGGTGGCGGAGCGCGCCGCGCGGAAGCAGTCGGAGCGGCGGACGTACCTGGTGGCGGCGGTGATGTCCAGCCTCGGGATCACGTCCATGGCCGCCGCCGCCGTCTACTACCGCTTCGCCTGGCAGATGGAGGGGGGCGAGATCCCGGTTACGGAAATGGTGGGCACCTTCGCGCTTTCGGTGGGCGCCGCGGTAAGCCACGACCACGACCGCTCCTCCTTCCCACGCGGCGCGTCGCGCTCGCGCTTCCGCTTTGCTGCTCTTGGCATGGCGAGATGGACGGATCGATGACGAGGGATTTTTGGGTTGGTGCTGCAGGTGGGGATGGAGTTCTGGGCGCGGTGGGCGCACCGGGCGCTGTGGCACGCGTCGCTGTGGCACATGCACGAGTCCCACCACCGGCCCCGCGACGGGCCCTTCGAGCTCAACGACGTCTTCGCCATCGTCAACGCCGTGCCGGCCATGTCCCTCCTCGCCTACGGCTTCTTCAACCGGGGGCTCGTGCCAGGCCTCTGCTTCGGAGCGGTCAGTCTCTCTCTTTTCTTTCTTTCCTGCCCCGGGTGTTGTTGCTTTCTCGCCCACCTGGCCACCTCCACGAAAAACATTAGAATTTGACCAAGCGTGTTCAACGTGGCTGTACCAACAAATGATCACAATTCACACATCCACATCTCCGCGCCCGGCGGCCGCCTCCCCGGGTGAAACCATTCCGCCATCGGTCAAAAAAGCTGGCAGAGGGTATACTTACTCGAAACACCCGCCGGCAAAGAAAAAAAGAGAGAGCGATTAGCGTGCCGTGTATCTAGTATGAAAAGCGGTTTTGTGCTGTCGCGTTGCGAATGGCGATGCCAATCAAGGGGCATCAAATCAACAACGGTCACACCTAACGCGCACATGGATGAGGATGACATCCTGACGGACGTGCCTGTGCCTCTGGGCAATGCGTTCCGTTTTGCATTGCAGGGCCTGGGGATCACGCTGTTCGGGATGGCCTACATGTTCGTGCACGACGGCCTCGTCCACCGCCGCTTCCCCGTGGGCCCCATCGAGAACGTGCCCTACTTCCGCCGTGTCGCCGCCGCCCATCAGGTCCGCTCCTCTCCAACCACACTCTAGTTTCACCTGCCGCTGCCGGGGATCGGCGGCCTCGTCTGAACTGCTGCTGGTCCTTGCAGATACACCACATGGACAAGTTCCAGGGCGTGCCCTACGGCCTCTTCCTCGGCCCCAAGGTTGGTTTCGATTCAACTCGAACTGTTCATGTTTCACGCCATCAGTTTAATTTTGCAGATTTCAAATTGACCGCAACTGAATCTGCAGGAGCTGAAGGAGGTGGGAGGGACTGAGGAGCTGGAGAAGGAGATCAAGAAGAGGATCAAGAGGAAAGGGACCTTAGATGCCATCCAATAAGAGCTGCCTGCTACTGTATACACCTGAAGCAGTGCATTCCTCTGTTTTTTTTTCTTCGCTTCTTCTGCATTAGATCTTCTAGTGCTTTGATCTGTAGCCCTCATATATACCACTAGTGTGTGTATGTCCTTTTTGTCAATAGAAGAGCAGAGGAATAATCTAGTTACATGTGGCAGCTCGTGCATGATTCCTCTTGCGAGGTGCGCGATTGGGACGGGACGGTGGAGCACACTGCGTCACTGCCGGTGATACGGGGTTGGTTGATGCTTACCACTGCTAATGCTGATAGTGTTGTAGTGTTCTCTGTATGGATGGATTGTACAGCGATATCCTGCCGCTTGCCAGTGACAGTGGCCCTCCTTTTACGTATGACGTATCTTGTTTAAAGAACAGTGCCATTATTGTACTATCTTGCTGCACTGAAAATTCTCCACGCCCCTTCATAACTATTCCTGCAATGTTTTTTCCTCCGCCGTGAAAACGACGCATGAATCTGCAAGGTCTTGTGAACAAGTATTGTGCTGGGGCCATGACGATTGATTACTAGTATTTGCACCGTTAACGGTCTGGTCGTGTCGGATCTTGTAGGAGCAAAGGCCCCACCACACGCGACCAACGGTCGTGCCATCGTGGCACTGCCGGTCATCGGCGGATCAGCGATCGTGCCGCTGCCGGTCGCCGCCGGAACAGGGGCGCAGCCGCACACCTCTGAAATGACAAAGGAACTGATGATGATACAGTTGGGAGGTGGGCTTGGAGGGACCTGGGACCCTGAAAAATGAAAATCAGGTTCGGCGAGTCGTCTCATTTAGACTTCCAAAAAGTTCCCAAAAACAACTCCCAAATACACTATGCAAAAAGAAGATTGTCCATCATATCAAAATGTCATAACATGTATGGATACTAAATATAGATGAAATCAAAAACTAATTGCACAGTTTTGTTGTACTATGCGAGACGAACATTTTGAGTCTAATTAATCAATTTTTGGATAATTTTTCGCACATACAAACAAAATGATACAGTGTCGCAATGATTACGAAGTGACATCTACCTCCCAAATTCCCCTCCCAAGTTTGTATCTAAACAAGGCCTTAAAAAACTGCATGTAGCATGCTTCGGTTGGCATATCAATATCAGCGTATGCATGTGATCAGGATCCTCCTCGTGATACTCTATTGCCTTTTCAATGCTGAACATGGGACGAGATCGACTTGATCTGATCGCAGGCGCTGTCAGAGTTTGCGGCTGATTGTCGGTCCACCTTGTTCGCATTTCTTTAAGCCAACATTTTCCTCGCTTCGGTAGTGACGACTACCTTAAGTTTGAAGCCATCATACTCATTTTTTTCCCATAGAAAATTTCCTTCCTACTAGAACAGCAGCAACGGGCCCACCAATTTGGCACCCAGAGATGGGCCTACACGTGTACCAGACTTAATGGGCCTTACCCTTCTCTTAGTGCTCAATGGGCCTTACCTTTCTCAAATCTTCAATGGGCCCGAAAACAGAGCAACAACGGCGAAACAGAAAGCCCAGTGTTGCCACCACACTGCTGCTGGATAGCGCGCGGCACGGCCAGGCAGGCAGCGCCTTATCCAGCATCCATCTTCCTCATCCATGGCATAAAGCCGCGCCCGCCTCGCTCGGCTCCGGCTCCGCCTCCGCGCACCCGCTCCAATGGCCGCCATGGCTGCGACCCTGCCCTCCTCGGGCGTCCCCTTCCCCGTCTCCAACACCTCCGCCACCGCCGCGCGGCGCTGCCTGCTCCTCCCCTCCCCGCTCCCCCGCCGAGCTCTCCGCGTCGTCGCCTCCGCGGCCACCGAGGCGCCGCCCAAGCCGCCGCCGCCGCCGACCTCGCCCTCCGGCATCGTGCTCGTAGACTCATCCGAGGCTCAGAGGGTCCACCGGCTCAAGGCCGTCTACGACCAGAAGGTCGTCCCGCTCATCACCGAGGAGTTCGGCTACACCAATGTCCACCAGGTGCTCGACACTACTCCTCACCGTAGAGACCAGAAACGGCAGCCATTTATCGCTTAATTAGGCTGGCTCATCGCTTCGGTTTTCTTGATTGAGTTTTGAGGTGAGCATGTGGTTCGATTAGGTTCCCAAGCTTGAGAAGATCGTGGTCAACTGCGGTCTGGGCGCAGACGCGGGGAACAACAAGGGGCTGGAGGCAGCCATGAAGGACCTCGCCAATATTACTGGCCAGTGGCCCGTCAAGACCAAGGCAAAGAAGTCAGTGGCCAGCTTCAAGATCCGTGAGGGAAACACCATCGGTATCGCAGTCACCCTCCGCGGCAGGGTAAAGGCCCCATTGTTCCTTGAGTCGCCATTGTTGCGGGCTCGAGAGCGTAGGATGCGTTTCTCCTCCCGAGCGAGAATTAGGTAGCCGCTGCGAAAACGGTGGAGTATATATCGAGACCAGAAGGAGGAGGCCGAGAATTACGGAATTGTCCTTGCTCCTGCCTTAATTTCTTTTCCTCTTTCGAATAAATCCTGCCTTAATTTCACGGCGACGACAAGCTTGCAGAGCCGCTAGACGTGGCAAGTTTTTGATGAACGCGAGCGGCAGTCGGTGGACCTGGCTCACGGTGCGAGCGAGCTCACCCGAGCGCCTTCGCCGTGGGCCGGCCGGCGCTTGGTTCACGGCAGAAACCTAAGGACTTGTTCTACCCAAGCTTTCTAATTCTATGGCATGATTTGATATTGCGGTCTCGTGATGGGTTGCCTTGCAAGGCGAAATGAAGAGCAGTGCGGTGCAGTGCAGGAGCGCCGTGAGGAAGGAGAGGAGTGCAAGCCATCTTCTTGTCTTGTGGATCGTTTTGGGATGCTTTCGATGTGATGATGATATATCTTGCCTTTTATTTTGCTTGTGCAATAAATGAGAGAATTCAGGGACTTGTCATGTATAGATCGAGGCTGTAGCGAAGCGATGAAGGTTCGCTTCATGCAGAGTGACCTGCTCGTAGACTCATCCGAGGCTCAGAGGGTCCACCGGCTCAAGGCCGTCTACGACCAGAAGGTCGTCCCGCTCATCACCGAGGAGTTCGGCTACACCAATGTCCACCAGGTGCTCGACACTACTCCTCACCGTAGAGACCAGAAATAGCAGCCATTTATCTCTTAATTAGGCTGGTTCGGTTTCCTTGATTGAGCTTTGAGGTGTGGATGCGGGGTGGGTGGTTCGATTAGGTTCCCAAGCTTGAGAAGATCGTGGTGAACTGCGGTCTGGGCGCAGACGCGGGGAACAACAAGGGGCTGGAGGCAGCCATGAAGGACCTCGCCAATATCACCGGCCAGTGGCCCGTCAAGACCAAGGCAAAGAAGTCTGTGGCCAGCTTCAAGATCCGTGAGGGAAACACCATCGGTATCGCAGTCACCCTCCGCGGCAGGGTAAAGGCCCCATTGTTCCTTGAACTCCTTAAATTCACACGTTCACAATTGACAGGTTTGCATATGAAATTAGAAACTCGTGGCAATTTGAAATCTTGCATTTTCAGTATAATCTACTGTAATAGGTTTGAAATTGTTAGCTTGATTGATCGGCATAGGCTTAATTTTGGTGTCCTTGGCTGTAGATAATGTACAACTTCCTGGATAGGCTCATCAACCTTGGGCTTCCTAGGACCATGGACTTTCTCGGTGTCAACCCCAACAGCTTTGATGGGCACGGCAACTACAGTATTGGCATGCGCGACCAGGGCGTGTTCCCGGAGATCCCGTACGAGGTGGGCGGGAAGAAGAACGGCATGGACGTGTGCATCGTCACCACCGCCAAGACAGACAACGAGGCCTTCAGGCTGCTCGCCCTCCTCGGCATGCCGTTCTCGGAGAACATCAAGCCGGACACGGTGATCCGGAAGAAGAGGTTGAAGCGCCACCACTTCTTGAGCAAGGGCAAGGGCAAGGGAGGAAGAAAGTGAGGAGACGGAACCCATGGTCTGGCACAGTGAGCTATATGCTCAGCTTGTTAATTGTCATCTTTTTGCAGTTTTTGGTTTAGAAACTCGGTGTTGTTGTCAATCCTGTAACTGTTGTACTTAAAAGGTCTGAAAATGGAATGCAAAAGCTCTGCTTGCTTTAATCACATAGTATTTTGATAGAATAGAACAATATTATTGCAGCTGCATTTCTCACACAGTGCCTGTCTACACTATCACTGAACTATATACCCCTCTCTTCAACCTACTCTCTTCAGTAGCTACACTTTGGCAGCTCGGATGGGCCGATGACGAGCTCTTCCTCCGGGAAGGCGCACGGCTTGCCCTCCGCCCCGAGCTCCGGGCACGGCTTGGGCGTCACGTCGGAGGTGACCCCCTTGACGTCGGTGCAGTTCCATTGCAGCTCCTTGGCGTCGGGCGCGAGCCGCGCGGTGACGTTGGATATGCAGATGCCGGTGTAGGGGTCGTTGGGGATGCCCTCCATCCTGCCGGCCATGGTCACGTTCTCGGCGAACACGTCGCTGTAGTTGATGCCGGTGACCTCGGGCCTGGCGTTGGGGTCGGAGGAGTTGTCGGGGTGCTGGCCGTAGTTGCCCGTCATCCAGAACACCCATTTCATGGTGTGGAGGCTGAGGCGGCGCACGAAGATGTCCTTGACGTAGCCGCCCCGGCCCATGCCGGACTTGACCCTGACGGCCGACTCCGTGTTGATGGCGACGCAGTCCTCGGCGCTCACGTCGCGGATGCCGCCGGACATCTCGCTGCCCAGCGCGATCATGGCGCTCGTGGGGGAGATGCAGGTCAGCCTCTTGATCACGATGTGCTGGCTCGGCATGTTGAACTTGATGCCGTACTCGTCCCACCCGCTCTTCACCGCGATGCAGTCGTCGCCGGAGACGATGTAGCAGTCCTCGATCTTGACATGGGAGGAAGAATCTGCACAGACAACACAAGACCACACTCACATCACGTTTACATGGTATATGATATATGGTGCTCCCATAGGCTTTTAGGCAGACAAAACTGACGAGGATGCATTGCAAACTGATCTACCTGGGTCAATGCCGTCAGTGTTTGCGGAATGCACCGGCGCCAGAATGGTGACGCCACTGATGGTCACATTGCTGTGGAAAAGAAATACAGACGAGGAAAATTTACCACCGAATTACCATGTCAGAGGAAGGTTTTCGGGGTTTGACTTGAGAGTTTAGGTCCATACGTGCAGTATGTAGGGTGGATGTTCCATGACGGCGAGTCGACAAAGGTGACATTGTAGATAAGGATGCTGTCAGAGTAGATGAGCTCCAGGAGGTAGCCCCGGGTGAACTTGAGCTCCTTGGCACGGTACTTGTCCCACCAGACTTGCCCCTGCCCGTTGATTGTTCCATTTTTACCTGAAATGCAGTGTGTTTGGCGTGTCATCGGATTTTCGCAGTTACTACATGATCTTGGCATTGAGTAGCAGATATGTACCAGTTATTATGACGTCAGTAAGATTGGACCCTGAAATGAAGTTGCTGTATCTTGGTCCAGGCTCGTCCCTTCCTCTCCCGTAAGACGGCAGGGGAGCTATGAGGGGCCAATCTTTCATGTCCTGAAGAACATTATTGATAAACAGCTTCACTAGACGAATGAAAGTGGTACAAGCAAGATGAACAGCTGATAATAGTAGAACAAAATGGACCATTATTCCTACTACTAACTATTGAAAATGTCCAAGTGGAACAGATAATTACCATAGTATTTTTTTAAAGAAAGGAAATATAATAATAACAGTACAACAGTGTTTGCTCTTGCTTTCAGTTTCACTAGTCAAAATTGGCAGGCCATCAAAACAGATCAATGCAAAAACTGGCCAACCTTTCTAGACCAATGTTCTATATCAAGCAACTCTTTGATCAAAAACTGTACTACAAGTATTCAATGGCCACCAGCTTTTCCTTTCGGTGCAACCACTGCCAAGTACATAGTCTTGGTTTCATTCAAAGCCTGACCGGGTCCTTGGCTCCTTTTTCTTCTGAAATGTTTTGGGTCATTGATCAATTGTACACTACTAGATACGTTCAGGCCTTCTGTTGTCCTGAATTCTCTTCTTTTCTTTTCTTTTCTTTTTTGCGGGTTACATTACAACTTTGCAAGCCTTTTTGCCGATTTCCTGGTTATGGCTTCTGCCATACTAGAGTAAAATACACCTGCGGTCCTTAAACTTGTCCTGAGATGTCATCTAGGTCCCCGAACTCTCAAAATGCATATTTGAGTCCCTGAACTTGCTAAACTGTGTCATATGGGTCCAAAATTCTAAAAATACACCTATACATGATGACATGACTGCCAATTAAGCATGAAATTTTATACTATTTCTCTAACTAAATCGGTTATTTCCATCACAATAATTAAATAACTTTATTTGATTGTACCATATCGATAATTATAGATCAAGAGATGAACAAACATCAATAATATAGGGGCATTTTTGGAACTTTGGACCTGAATGACACAGTTTAGCAAGTTCAGGGACTCAAATATGCATTTTGAGAGTTCGGGGACCTAGATAACACCTCGAGACAAGTTCAAGGACCGCCGGTGTATTTTACTCTTGAGAAAAACGTTCGACCCACCTCGGGACCCTTAATTTCACGGCGACCGGGACAAGTTCGAGGACCGCTGGCGTATTTTACTCGCCATGCTACTGCTAACATGGAAGTCATGGAACCATGGCAATATGGCAGTCACGAAGGGTATTACAGTTGAATCTATCTGAATATTCAAGAGCATATAAAGGACAATAAGCATGCACAGATGATGGCAGTGGCTTGCTTAAAAAATAAGGAATCAGGGCCCACAAGCCAAAAGCCATTGTCCCTAGCGAAAAAGAGACCGACCTACACAAAGGGCTTGTCCCGTGAAGCCATGGGCCCCACATGTCATGCAATTAAATTGCTGCGTGACCACGGAGCCAAACGTGCCATTACACGGGCAGTTACACGGTTAGGCACCGCGTAATCACCGTGGGAGATCGAAGGGAACAGAGGAAATGGCGAGATGATGAATGGCCTTCTCACCTGGGACGCGAGGATCTCGGCGCCCTCGTCGAGGTAGAGGGTGAAGTGGCTGGTGAGGCGCGCTCCATCAGCGACCAAACGAACCCCTGAAAACATCAGAGTGATTGATTAATCGAAAGAAACGAAGCGAGAGAGGATTACATGACGCGGAATCCCTCTCGTCGCCATTGTTGCGGGCTCGAGAGCGTAGGATGCGTTTCTCCTCCCGAGCGAGAATTAGGTAGCCGCTGCGAAAACGGTGGAGTATATATCGAGACCAGAAGGAGGAGGCCGAGAATTACGGAATTGTCCTTGCTCCTGCCTTAATTTCTTTTCCTCTTTCGAATAAATCCTGCCTTAATTTCACGGCGACGACAAGCTTGCAGAGCCGCTAGACGTGGCAAGTTTTTGATGAACGCGAGCGGCAGTCGGTGGACCTGGCTCACGGTGCGAGCGAGCTCACCCGAGCGCCTTCGCCGTGGGCCGGCCGGCGCTTGGTTCACGGCAGAAACCTAAGGACTTGTTCTACCCAAGCTTTCTAATTCTATGGCATGATTTGATATTGCGGTCTCGTGATGGGTTGCCTTGCAAGGCGAAATGAAGAGCAGTGCGGTGCAGGAGCGCCGTGAGGAAGGAGAGGAGTGCAAGCCATCTTCTTGTCTTGTGGATCGTTTTGGGATGCTTTCGATGTGATGATGATATATCTTGCCTTTTATTTTGCTTGTGCAATAAATGAGAGAATTCAGGGACTTGTCATGTATAGATCGAGGCTGTAGCGAAGCGATGAAGGTTCGCTTCATGCAGAGTGACCTGTGAGTGAACAAGAGTATCTTATCAAAGATCTGAAAAGGATAGACTACGTTGATTGGATCCCAATTTCTTGATCAGCTAATATGTAAAAAAAATGGAAAATAGGTATGAAAATCTGAAAAGGATAGCGTGTGCTACATTTGATTGTACACCGTAAAAAGCGAGTTTTTTGGTATTTCTTCTATTCTCCCTCAGCTACAATCGTAACGGTATGGACGCTGGTTTCATTTTGTTTGTTTTTCCTAACTCCCTATTTGTTTGTTTGTTTTCCTTTCTTCACTAATCATGTCGCATGGTATTTACACGTCGAGTGTGTTTTGCTCACAAGCCACATCTCAGAACCGGAATCTTGTGGGCCATACTCCATACTGCCACCAAACCTCGCATGGCCCTTGCTTCCAAATGCGACACGGCCAGGTAGGTATTGAGCCTAACGGACTCTCTCATGGGCCTTTGAAAAGCCCATGGAATTGCAATTTATTTCAGCCCAATAGGTATACCGGCCGAAGCTAGCCTAGCCCGTTCCTTATGACGGGCCCACATACAGTCGTTCAGGGAAACGGTTACGGAACCCCCCGAAGCCCGAAGGCCGAAGCCGAGAGCGACCGAGCGCGCAACGCCGTGAAAGATCAGCACCGCCGCCTGGCGCCCGAGCTCGGGGAAGAAGAAGAAGAGACCTTACCAGACTCGCAGCAGAAGCGACGGCGAGTGGCGAGCCGCTGCGCTAGGGCACAGGGTCGCAGAGGACCATGAGCTCCGGCTCCGGCTGCTGCGAGGTGGTGCTCCACGTGTACGACGTCACCAAAACCGGCAACGACAAGACCGACAAAGCCATCCGGAATATCAACCGCTTCTTCAAGGATGGCATCGGTGTCGGAGGCATCTTCCACAGCGCTGTCCAGGTGAGCCCAGCGCCAGCGGCCCGCTCCGGAGTTCTTCGATCAATTCCCTGCTAGATTTGATATCAGACCCTCTCGATTAGAATATTCGAGCAAAGCCGTCTCCGCTAGATGCAATGCGATGAGCAGCAGGCAGCAGCTTTTGGTTCCAATCGGTTAGCTGGTGGTTGCATTATTATTACGGAGTAGATTAATTTGGCGCTAAGGGGTTTACTAGTTTATTAGGATTGCACATCGCCCACTATCTTTTTGAAGCTTGATTGATGTGCTGTTTGAAAGTAGAACTCTTTTACGGCCGTAATAAATTTCCTTTTTACCATAAACTATACATTGGAGTACTTTGGTAAAGAAAACCATAAATTTTGAATACTGAAACATTGTCTCTGAAGTTTCATCTGAGGCCCAATTTGGTCCTGAACTTTCCATCTGTCCACTTCTCTAGTTATTAAACTATATATCTTCTTTGATCTAAAATAATCCCTATGAAGACAACTTAGCACCTAGTCGCCAACAATATGCCAAATGTCCTCACCTTTGTAAAGTGTACTGTACTTGAGGCTGCGAGATTAGAGAGTTTAAGGGCCAAGATGGACAAACCAAAACTTATATGCGTGATCAATCTAAATTGAGCCACCAGTAAAACTTGAGAGACGTTAGTCTCTATTCCACAACTGAAATTCACACGGTTTTATCAGGTAACGGAGTATGGATTATGTAAAGTGTGCTGATGATTCTGATAGGTTTGAACAAAAGTATGTCTGACCTGAGATGTTCTTTGTTATGCAACGCTGTCAAATCCCAGTTTAAACCCAATGCAGTAGCTCCTCTACCAATGACTAAGGCGTGTTTTGTGGATTGCACTTACTGCCAGAATGAGTCACGTCTGCACCGGTTGGGAAGGGCATTTAGCACCGGATATCCCAACCGCTGCAGATCTTTTTAGCCTAGATCTTTCGAGGCTAAAGAAGGCACTTTTAGCACCGGGTCCAAATATGACCCGTGCTAAAGATTTTTGCAAAAAAAAATACTCATCCGTTTCCCTCTCCTTTCTCTTGTTCTTCTTCGTCCGTTTCTGCTTATCTATTTCTCTCCCCCTTCTCTCTCGAAGAACAGGAAGAACAGGAACATAAAAAACAGGAACAACAAGAATCCAAAAGAAGAAGATTCATAACACATCACATAGTTTAAACTCAACATTAATCCACCATATCATCTTACATAATCCAATCACATACATCTCGCAGCACATTCATCTCGCATCACACACACCTCGTATATGAGAAGATGGGCAGCTACTCCCCGGCGGTATCGACGAGGAAGGCGAGCAGGGACGCACTGCCGCGTGCGCCCGCCGCCGCGCCTACCGCGCGGGCCCGCCGTGCCCGCTCG
>OAMR01000715.1:102279-116805 GCA_900205405.1 Echinochloa crus-galli | reverse complement strand
CGCCGCCGCACGGGCCTACCTCGCCAGCCGCGCTCGCCCTGCCTGCGAGATTGAAGAGGAAGAGTTAGAGATAAGGTGAGGAAGAGGAAGAGATAAAGTGAGAGAAAGAAGAAGATAAGGTTGGAGAAGAAGAGATGGATGGAAGATAAAAAAGAGAAGGGAGTGGCTGCTGTCGTCGGAGGTGGGCGCATGAGCACCGGTTGTAACTATCAACCAACCGGTGCTAAATATGTTTGGATACATTTGCACCGGTTAGTAGCTACCACCGGTGCAAATTTAGGACCTTTAGCACCGGATTTTACTATGATCCGGTGCTAATGGGCTCCTTGTGGCCACAGTTGTGCGTCATTTCGGTTCTAGCTATTAGACCCGGTGCTAATGCACCTTTAGCACCGGATTCAAATAGCGCCGAGGCATTTGAGTGGTGCGCACGTGAGTTATTCTGGTAGTTTTACCATTTGGTGGTTTTTTTTTGTCCTGCAGGTTTATGGAGAAGAAGAGTGGTCATTTGGTTTCTGCTATGGTGGTACTGGTGTCTTCTGTTGCCCAATCCGCCAAAATCCCATTGTTCTGGAGTAACAAGCTTCTCAAACTCTGAAGTAAACCAGATCTTGATCCAGTTAAGTCATGAATGGCCTGGATACTCATATGATCTCCTGTCAAGAAATTGCAATCACTTCGCCAATGCATTCTGTGAAAAGCTTGGCGCCCTTAAAATTCCAGGTACAGGTTTCTTTTTAGTAACAGTTTATTGAAACAGCAAAATCCTCACCTTCCATTTTTAACTTAATAAATAAACAAAGATAGAAAATAGTCATACGATTTTTAAATATCATCATTGCGTGCAGGCCATTCTTGTAATTTGATCTAAAAAATAAGTCCATATCATGATATTTCCCCCCGTCGCACTATACAGTGGCCTACGCCCTACCTGTAGCTGTGCTAGTTTCAAAGTGCCAGTTTCTCATTTGTAAACATGATGTGTCTTTTTCACTCTGGCTAACTTTCAATTTTGCAATGTTGAAGGTTGGGTTAATCGCTTTGCCAATGCTGGTTATACAGCTAATGTTATTGCTGAGACTACAACACTGCATGTATAAATATATCATTGCTGGTTGATCGGGCATTATGATAAGTTCTACCTGATCATTCACATGATTCTGCTTTATATTGTGTTTTGCAGTTCAGACAGGCTAAATCTGATATTGTCGATGCCAGCAGAGCAGCATACAGTCGAATTATGACAAGCTTGGGTCAAAATAATAGCCAAGATAAAGCAGAAACCCAAACCGTTAATCAGAAGCCAAGCAGCCATAGGTTCCAGGGCAATTGGTTCAAGAACATGGTCTCAGCAGGCGCGAAGCCCTCTACACCAACAACGAACTCTTCACGAGAGGCGGACGATGAGTCCCCGTTGCATGGCCAAAACGACAAAGAACTGTCAGAATTGTAGCTGTGTTGCCGCCGCTAGCTGCCTTAGGAAACTCACTAGCCGTTGAATGTAACCGGGCCACACATGTATATGCTTGATATGTTTACAAACACGAATAATTAGCCTGGCTTTCTGTTCATCATCATACACAGAAAAGAAGAAGGTTGATGTACATTCAACATCTGTTTCTTTCATCTACAGCGACTGACTACTACTCTCTGACGCTCACACTTTTGATCAAAAAAAAGAGGACATGCTGGAAACTGTTGCCCGCATGGCATGTTTTCCAGCAGGCCACACCACATCGCCAAAGCCCCATCAGAAAGGGTTCCTGACCAGGATATTGTGGCTGCCGTGGATGGCTTTCAGGAGCACCGAGGCGACGGAATGAACGGCAGCCGACGCTATCCTCGCCTTGATCTGCCCACGCCTCGGCAAGTGCCTTTCGCCGCTTCTCCATGGAACCGGAACTGGAACTGCAGAGGCGGCGCCGGCGGCGGCATGGTTGGCCATCTTTCTTCAGTCAGTGTTGGAGAAGGTGACCCGGCTGCGCTTTGGATTTGTGAATTGTGATGGTCTCCCTCCCTAGCTCTGTTTGTGTGGTTGCAGTGGCGTTGGCGAAGCACGTCTGACTAGTGAGAGCCTTTTATAGTGTCGTCATTGCAATTGCAAAGGGGTGGTATATAGTAAGTGGTGTTAGTTGCTCATAGTTTAGTCGTCGGAGTGTTTGATTAGGCCTCCTTTTATTTTCGTTTTTAATTAAAAACTCCGACCGTAATTAATATTCGTTGGATCGTGGAGAGCCGAACATCTTTTGATCGAGCTCGTGTGTGTGGCTGTGGTACGGGGGGTCACACACCACTTTGAGTTTGATGCTGCTGGATTAGTGTCAGATTATGTTCACACAGAGGCTGAGCTGTGAACATCCCTCCTTGGAGTGGTCATCCATTCCCGGCAGCTTCGTTCGTTCCCGGGGAAGGCCGTGCCGTGGTTTTCTGTCCGGATGAGCACGCTGTTTTTTAAAGAAATATCAGTGGCAATCACATGCTCCGGCGCCGGCGGCCTCTATGATTAATGCGGCGCTCTTGGTTTGGACTTTGGATAGTGTGGTTTACGTGCGGCCGGCTTCTTTTGGTCCTGCATATAGGCTGTCTTGAGCTGTGTTGCAACTTACTTAGAGCGCGGATAGACTTGGGTAGTTTTGATCTCAGAGTTCTAGATGCATCCGGAGGGAAGGGATGTTGAGGAGCCCCTGATTTTGAGATTCTTGGGTCCTAGTCCACCCAGAATGTTAAGGTTGAGTTGGATATGGCTGGATGAGATGTTGCGGCTGGCGGCCTTGGTTTCTCGTGGGGGAGCTGTCGTGCC
The DNA here is from genome assembly GCA_900205405.1 of Echinochloa crus-galli. NCBI lineage: Eukaryota > Viridiplantae > Streptophyta > Magnoliopsida > Poales > Poaceae > Echinochloa > Echinochloa crus-galli. The sequence goes on along the minus strand of OAMR01000715.1, from coordinate 114,005 downwards.
GTTGCCGTAATGCCGTTTGATGAGCTGGAGGCAGACGTTTTGCGGCGTTGCGTCAATCGTCAAAAGGGGGCAGCCAATCAGCGACGCCGGCTGCCGGCATGGACAAGCTTTGACTTGTGCCCGGTGGTTGGAGCATTGACCGACGACGGCGTATGCTCAAAAAAAAAAAAGACCGACGACGGCGTGGACAGGCCGTGTCTCTGTCTGTGACATGCCTGGTCTGGCATATGCATATACTGGGCTGAGATCAGTCTCGTTGGAGTTGGGTTGGGTTAAAATAGCACATCTAGCCCACATGACCTGATCATAGGCCGGGTTGGATCAGGATGAAAAAGCCCGATGGTACTTTTAGGCCCAAGACTGACGGTGGGGCAAAAATGAGGCCTGGGCTCGGTCCAACGATGGGGCTGTGTTAGCTCTGGCCAATTGTATCTACAGGTCCAAGCCCAGCCTTGTAACACAGCGGCCGTTAATCTCTGATCAGAAGATTCAGTAAAAGGCTTTCTCAAAAAAAAAAAAGATTCAGTAAAAGGCAATGCCTAGGGCTCCTTAGACATACCTTTTCATGCGGCGGACTAATATCAGAAAAATACATTTTTCTAGAACTCGCCACATACAGCGGCCCATATACTTGTACATATGAATGGCTAGCAATTTTTGAGATTTTTTTTTGATAAACAGCAATTTTTGAGATTGATAAAGCGTTGCCTTTTTTTTTTGAACAACAAACACATCCAATCGTTGTCCTTTGCTACAAGTTTGTAGAGTGGAGGATTATCTTTACGCACGGGAACGCCTGCTGTGTTGACTGTTGAGGTCGTTCCGTTTGAACTGAGAGCAGGAGGAAGCTGGCGCCCCGTCGTTGTTGGAGGCGCGGATCCGATCCGGCGGAGCAAGAGCGCGAGGCTGACGTGGGCGGGCGGCGCCAAGGCGGCATTTAAAGCCCGGTTGTCGGCGTGCAGCTACAGCCCGGCACGCGGATCGGGCGTTGGCAATTGCGTTGGCCCGCGACCCCCTCTCCGCCGCACGAATGTGCTTCCGTTCCGTTCCGGCGCGCAACAAGGTAATGAGAAGTGAGAACGTCGCCACTGGTGGCAATGTGGGCTTCACGTGGGATTGACGGCGACCACCGCCACCGTGTCCCGGACCGGACCGGAGCGATGGCGAGCGAGGCCATATAATATGCCATCCATGATGGAGGGAAGAAGCTCAGACCAGCTTGCGCGCGGCACCTCGCTTGGCGACTAGCGAGAGAGCACAGTTTGTAGAGGACGTACTAGATCGCTGTGGCTGCAGATCGATGTGAGTTACGTTATCCGGCCGGCCGGCAGCTCAAGAAGGTCTCCGTCGTCAAACAGGGCACGCCATCTCGATCATCTCATGTGTTCTAACACATCTTTGATCGCCGGCATGAATAATGAAGGAAACACCACTTGCGCCGGGGTCGACCACTATCGGCTCGGCATGCATTATATTGCAAGGCTGAATTGCGCTAGCTGGAATGACGTACAGTAGAAGATCGAGCTAGCTAGGCACCTAACTAACCACCAGCTACTAGTACAAGCCTACTTGGAATTGGAAGCAGTTTTTTTTAGATAATGGATAAAGCGATTATCCGGCCTTGACCCGAAGAGGCTACGGCCCGAAATTGGAAGCAGTTAGTTGCGTAGTTGATACGATGCGATCCATCGATCGATGGCAGGCTCGATTCTGAGTTTCTAGGAAGCTGCACAGGTTACCGCCGATATATCGGGCGACGGGCGGAGGTAGCTGTTGCCGGAGCGCCCTCGGGACGTCCATCAGAGTCGGCTGGCCGGGCAGCGCTCCCGGGCGTTGCCGTGCGACGTACACGAGCAAGGCACGACGCGACGGGCGGGGCCGCGCGCGCAGGTGGCTCTTTCTCCCCGGGCGTCCCCGTACATGTGATGTCCGCGCCAGCGACGACACTACCGTACCCCCTGGTCCCGGCCGGCGCCGCCCCAACGCCCGCGCACGTAGGCCCCCGGCGCATGCACGCGCTCGCGCGACGCCTCGTCCGGCCTATCCCGTCCGCCGTGCCGGCCCGCAACAACCCCATCTCATCCCGGCCGGCCGGGACCTGACAAAACGATGCGGATTAATTAATTCCCCTCCGGCGATCGGCGAATTCAGATTTCCTCCGGCTCATCGTCAGCCGTGGCCGCTGCCGTGTCCAGCCGTGGAAATCACATTAGCTCGTATCTAGCTGCAAGCAGAGATTATAGCCGGATCGCCTGGTACGTGTAGTACGAATGATCGAATTCGAACCAACATTATTGCCTGGTCCCGATCGATATCGATCGCACGAATCCACCAACACACTACAGACAGTACCAGCCAGGGCCGGCTCTACAATTTCAAAGGCCCTTGGGCAAGCAAGAAGAAAGGACCCGTTGAAATATATAATACGAGTAACAAATAATTTCACAGTATACGTATAACGATCTAGTTCATGAAATATAATAATAATGTCACAAAAATACTAACTATTACAATTATCTCAAATAATATGTAGTGCTTTAATTTTGTTCAAAAAATATGTAGTGCTTTAATTTCTTTAAAAAAACTTATGTAGAGCACCCCTCTGCGATTCGACGGACTGTTCTTTTTTCTTTTTTTCTTTTCTTTTTCTGAGCACCCGACTTATGCTTCTTAGGTAACATCTATCATATTCGAATAAAAAAATTTGAAAATTATAACCCTTATAATTAATTTAGGAAAAATTAAAACCCAAGGCCTGGTATTGTTGTTCCTTACCGTGAGGACTGAGGAGAAAATTGAATTGAATAAATTGTTGATGCTTGCTCCGCTTGCCATTGCCGGTGGCCGGCCGCCCGTCCGGCGGCCGCTAGCTGGTCGTCGATGCCTCGATGGACGATGGTGCGGACGATGGGCAGGGCAGTATCTGCGATGAGTCGATGCGAGCGATGGAAAATTGAATGGTAGGGGCTCGGGTGTTTAGGGCGTGCGGTGTCGACGACTGAATCGTTGGATGTCGGGGGCTCATTCGGGGTTTAGGGCGTGCGCAGGTCCTCATAGAACTGAATCGATGTGGTCTTGGTCTCTTGGACTGTTAGTTAATTACTATAAACTACTAATTACCAGGCCTGCTAATTACATATATTATACATACTAATGTACATATATTGTCTTGGGCCCCCCACCTCCATGGGCCCTCGGCCGTCGCCCAGCCTGCCCACCCCCTAGAGCCGGCCCTGGTACCAGCCTAGCGCTAGCCGATCTCGCATGGACCAGCTCGTTCGAATTCGAAACGCAGGCGGATGATCCAGGTTTCGAACGCAGCATGCAGGCAGGTGTGCGCGACCCATCACAACACAAATTAAGATTTGACACGCATATATATATATATACGAATGCTGCTTGCCGCCTATCATAAGTTGTATCATATTGTGCCATATGATCTGATATATATTTCTCATCTGTGGTGCTCGATCATATATAATTCCCGAGTCCCTTTCGTCGACGCGTGAGCGTGATCAATCGATCGTCACGGATTCTGTTCCAAGACACGGTCTCTCTCTCTCTCTCTGCTTACGGGAGAGATTACACATGCATGCGCGCGCGCCCATTGTTTATTGCGCCATTCATTTGACATGCATGGTAGATCGAGGCCGGAGGAGAGAGCGAGCGTGATGGAGATGCTCGTATCCGGTCCATGGCGTTGCTTTCGTGCACTGTTCATGCTGCTGACGCCGGCTCACGCGGCCTAGAACGTAGTCTCTCTACTTTGAGACATTCTCCTGCAATTCGACAGGGACAAGACGTAAAAAAAGATCTATTCACCTCTTCCGGTTGGTGGGAAAATGAGCAACCCCCAACGTACAAATGGTTTCCAGCATTTCCTAGAGCCAAGCAAAATAATCGCCGGTCCGAATGGCGCCCTTAGTATATTTTTGTGTACGGAAGCTTACTAATAATTGGAATACGAAAAACATCTTTGTTTCAGACCAAGTCTGTCAATGGTTTTCATTAAGTGTAATATGATGCATGACCATGCGTGGTTCCTGGTCATGTTTGAGCGTTTCTAAACGAGCAGGACTCGTCATCCTTCTGCAGATATGGCATGCTATACTGGTTTTGAGATGGAGACACATTCCAGCATTACTTTACTGTCCATATCTGTACTTGTACGTGTTCCTGACCCCTGTTCAGACTTCAGAGAATAGACGAAGGACCCTCAGCTCGCAGACGCATAACAGTCCCTGTTCAACACGAATTTTGTTGGACGACCTACAAAACGCATCCGTCCAATTAACGGTTCATTATTATGCGCCAGTATCGCTTCATTTTGTTTCCGGTCTGTTCAGACTGAACAGAGACGCCAAACGCAACGTGCTAAACGAGTGCGAGGTCAACAGTATAAAAACCGATGATTTCTTTTGCCGGGAGGTACTGGTACAATAATAATGCTTCCGCGGATTAGGTTACAAACAAAGAACAAGATGCGATTGTGCTCAAATTTTCTTTTTAAAAAAGTGCATAATCTGAGCCAGCAAATGAGATGCTTCCAGTCTCCGTAACCTGCGTTATTCCTTCTCCAAATCAATGGCCGAAATGGCCCCACCAGTACGAGGCAAGAAAAAGTTCAACACCATGGATGAACATCGACTACGGCCGAGGAGCCAAAGGACGATGAGACCGTCTATATTGATTAAACTGTACACCACACACTCACACAAGGGTTAACATACACTGTGTAATTCTGTCTTCTGGGTATAGGTGCCAAAACATCATGTCGGGGGAGATACAACCAAATGAACTTGAGCTGAGATGACACAACGCAGTTTGTCTGAGATCGAGACACTCTCGTGGATTCACATCAAGTTCATGGATGATGGATGTCATGTGTTCTTGCCGTGTTATGCATCCTGTCCCTGAAAATTATTAGAAACAACGGTATAAGTCAGAGAGCACAGTGATTATTGATCACCAATTGTCTGTGCAGCTTGTGTGGATGTGCATATATGCTTTCTTGTTCAATTTGATTCGTCAGTGGATGGAGTCAAATAAGTCATGGACATACGCTGGACTTCTTGCAGTAGAGGATGGCGTCGCGGACGGCAGTGTCGGCATTGCCGTGGCACCAATCGATGCTCGACGTGGACGCGCGCGCGGGGCTCGCCGGCGCGACCCTCCGCCTCGGCGCCGAGAACCGCCGGAGCGCCCTCACCTTCCGGAACAGCGGCATCAGGAACCGGAGGTACTGCACCAGTATCTTCCACGACGACGACGACGACGACGGCCGGCCGCGCCTCCCGGCCTTGTTGCCGGCGACGCCGCCGCTCCTGCCGCTGGAGCACGAGCTCAGCGAGGCCGGCGTGCTCTGGGCCGAGTGGTACAGCGGCGACGACGGCGACGACCGCGGCGCGCTGGGCAGGCCGGCGACGCGGTCCCCGAGCTGTCCTTGGGCACCGGAACGGCAGACGGGGTCACTGGGGAGGAGGCGGCCGTCGCGGATGATCTTGCTGGCGCTGACCAGCACCGGGGACGGCGGGTCACTGCTCCCGCCGCCGCCGGGCAAGCCGAAGTCGAAGTCGCTCTCCGGCGGCGGCGGCGGCGTGGTCCAGCGCATGGAGAAGAGGTCGGCGGGGTCCATGTCGATGAAGGACCTGGAGCTGCCGAAGGAATGGCCGAGGTCGGCGTCGACGAGGCGCTCGAACGACGGCGCCCGCGCGCCGCGCTTGAGCCAGCTGCGGGAGAAGCTGTCGCCGAGGTGCTGCAGCGAGGCGACCTCCATGGTGAGGTGAGCGCCGGGTCCGCGGCGTCCGCGACAGCGACTTTGTCAGAGCACGGGAGGGAGGTGATGTACGTGGTGAGCGCTGAGGAGGGCAGGCACGGCACGCACAGATATAGGAGGAGGCCGAGAGGCCCCTCGTCGACTCGTCGTCCCTGTGGCGTCTGTCTGGCGCAATGTCCATGTTGCCCCCGCCCGTGGCGTCGCCTTTCGCTACGAGTTTATTTTATTATATTTCGTTTATTACGCTTATTTATTATCCCTGTCATAGTGTCATGGCAATATGGCAACATGGATTCAAAGTCTTGTCTCGTAAGAAACGTATCGGGTTTTGATGTTCATTCAGGTCGCTGTACTGTACACCGATGAATTTTCGACAAATACAAGCGCATACAAAAGCAAAAGATGTAGTATATGTATTCAGTAGTTATCCATTCATCTCATTGGATCAGACTCCAGTTATCTATCTGTAATTCTGTATTCGTGGTGGCAAATCCTTGAAGCATGCACCAAAACCTACAAGGCCAACGTTGTTGGCAGGTCATTTCGTAGCAGATTAGGCAAAATGACAAACATCCCAACATCGAATCCAACCCGGCGCCCTAAATGAAACGCCCGGACTTGTCAAGGACAAACTCATGTTGCCAAGAGAAGAAGACGAGAGAAAAAAAGGGGAAACGTTTTCATGAGGCCAGGGCGTCAGTCGGGTGGTTGAGATAATCCTGACAAAAACGCTCGACAAGGTTGCCGCGGCACGGGCACCGTCCCGACGACGTCATGTCCCCGGGGACGCGTCGTATCGTATGGTATGGCATCCATCCAAACAAAATTCACGGCAGGCAGGCCAATCCACTCGATCAACAGTGATCTTGGATTTGGATCCTGCTGCAGGTAGAGGGAGAGAGAGAGGACAAGGCTACAAGAGCAGCTGCCCTGCTACGCTACGCGAGAACAAGATGCGTGGTCCTCTCCTCACGTTGCAGATCCTCACAAGTTGCTGGCAAGTTTTTTTAAAACAATTTGAGCATCTGTCTATGAACTATGCTCTCTCATCATGTCGATCACGTTGTCCAATCTCGGATTGGGGGCATCATCAGCTTGCGGCATTCGAATATTGGCCTCTTTTGGGCAGGGGACGTGTGTCAGGAGATGAGGAGTGGAATCAGGCTTGGATTGTGATGATAATAGAATACGGTTCAAGGATCAAGACCACGCAAAAGGGCTCGAGAGACCCTTGAACAAGGGAGACTGTCTGTGTCTGTGTAGTGTGTAGCCGTCTCACGGTAACGATCGACACGCAGACATACCAGCTCGCTGTTTGAGGCTCAGGTTCCACTCGTGCGGTTCTGTCTTGGCCTTGGGTTCTGCTGCTACTGCTAGAGACAGGTTCAGTATCGATGCTGGTTACATTACATGGTGCAGTCCTAGACAACGGTACTACTGATCATGGTTTAGTGTTGTGCTAGTTTAGATGCATGTGGGAGTATAATCGTAGGAGTAGGAGACCTGCTGCTGCCGTCCAAACTCCAAAGTGCAGTGTTTAGTGGAAAAGAACATGTATATTGGAAAATAACAGGAGTAGGATAACTTGCTAGAAAGAACAATGCCCATGAAGCCATAACCAATCGGGAAGAGAGAGAAAAATAAAGGAGATGAGAGTTACTTAATAGATGAAAATTAGGCTAGTAAAAGAACAGATGTGACATATATGAAGATGTCTTTTGCGCCGTGGAGAGCCGTCGATGAACATGGCTTGATGCTTCATGTTTCGCAATGAAAATTGCCATGTTGCTAGTATACATGGCTCAGATTCCTAGACAGCACCATCAGTGATCATGGGCACGAGGTTAAGCAGTAATATAGTTGCATATGGGAGGGGTGTAGATGAGCCGGGAGTGAGGGTAGGAGAGCTGCTGCCATCCAATTATGAGGAAAATAACTTACAGGAGGTCAGGATATAAAGATTAAACAGTATACACCACAGTGTCCAGAAAGACATCAGCGGATGTGAGGAGAAAGAGAAAAATAAAGCAGACGAAAAGCATTCAAAATGTCAAAAAGAAGAAAAGTATACATGATGTAGTTCGATCATGTACGTTACCTCTTAGCTATTGACGTACACAACTGACTTTTCATGCTTGGGAAAGCAAATTGCCATGTTGATTTTATTCTGCCTGATGCAGGGAATTGGCAGCTCAGCTGTTAAAAGCAACGATAACAATTCTATGGGCCACAGCCACTTGGAAACGAACCTCAGCTGTGGCGCACAGGTGAAAAAGAACCGTTCAGAACCCTTGGGTGCCACATTTTCTCTTTTTACAAATGGTCGGGCATAGTGTGATCACAAATAGAAAAAGGTTAAATGAAAGGTGTATTCTCCTCCTATTTTTCAGAAGAAAGAGATTTCCTCTGAAATTTTCTGGAGCACTTTCTGTTGAAAAAAAGCATCTAACAAGGCCAAAGTGTACCATGATTCACCAATGATGCCATTTGGTGTCCCAGCATAATGGAGCCTTTTGTATAAGAACATGAACGCACGAAAAATTGAGAGGCTTACAACAGTGTCATTCATTAAATAAAAAAATAAGACTGGAAAAAGGGAGGAACAGCTATGCAAGTATTGCGGGGCACAAGCAGTAAGAGAAGCGAAGCAAGGTGGCCGAGAAATGTGCCCACTACCCTACACTGGATTTTACCACAGATCTTGTTCCCAACACTTGATATCAACATTAGATAGCAGCTGCACATAAGTAAGAGCCGACCATACCTTTGAACATGGTGCATTCTGGTAATCCTTTTGTGGAACACTGGGGTACAGGTTGCCCCCACAAGGTTATAGCTTTCTAGGAGTTGTGATATGCCCTTCTCTTTACTCAAAGCACTTTGCATCATAATATCAACAAGTATATATGGCCCCAAGAATGCACATATATTGAACTGATGCTGGTATCCCTTTTAATATAAAGGCTAAATCATTACAGACATATAATCTCCAATTAAGAAACTAGATATTACTTAGTATGGTTCTCGAGTTGTAAAGGAGTTCATTGTTTTGAAAAAAAGTTGGAATTCATTGTTTTGAGAAATACTCGTAAAGTTGAAACATTAAAGTGTGCTAGGAAAATCATTAGTGGAATAGGAAACAAAATTCAAGTCAATTTGCTTTCACTAAATAACAAATAAGTGTCTCTGTATAAACCACAGGCAAAGTCAAAACCGGAATATAAAACAATACCGTCTCTAGCAGGTTTACCAGAAGGTAACTACAGTCTTGACCGATTTATGGATTTCTAGTTAAATAATTCGGTGTTTGAAAATGGCATGGCATGGTTCCTGCTCCGTTTCCAGCTCTTCTCAAAATACAAAGCTTGAAGTTGACATTAGTAATCAATATGCTTTGTCAACTAATGGTTGTTAACTGGTACAACTACACACTTCTATCTATGGCTCATGCAAGTGTAGCATGCCATGAGTGTTCCTTTGAAATACGGAACATCGGTCATATGCTGGCTGACCAAGTAGCTTGTAAAATCCAGTGGATAGCAATTAAACTACTAAGACTTGCATGTCTAAGCATAACTGCAATCCTACACGATTAGTACAGCCAACTAACATTCAATACCATCTTGCACGATGAATCAAATAAGACAACTCTTCCAAAAGCCTTTTCCTTTTAAATAGGTATGCTCCAAACTCAAATTAGAATACAAGTTCAAACAGTTGGTACCATACAGAGTGAGGATTTGCTTTCATGCAAGAAGCTAACATTCCAGTTAGGTTTAGCCTTGGTCTGTAGAACCCTCTAAATAAACATGTGTATGTTACATTGTCTCAGATCAGCTGTGACGCAGATAGTATATTCTCAACAATGTTCTGTAGCATATGCCATAAAAATCCCTTCCCAAAGAAGGTTAGGTTCTTTAGAACATTATTAAAACTGCAACATGTACACCGTATTGATCATGACAATGGATCATCCCTAGGGGGCCAGGCTAGTTGGGCATGACAGGCTAATCATGTTTGTTAGGGCTGATCCAATTTGTATTTGGGCTTGCTACTATATGGATGAGGTATGAGAGTGCCATGCCAAAAACATTAACACATAGTGCTCAGCATATATGTCAAAGATATAATTACCTATCAAATGGAGGAAAGAACAGCAAAGATCAACAAGATAATGCTCCAATCAATCAGATAATGGGTTTTCAGGTTTAACAAAAATGTTAACGACCGTGGGAACAAGATAATAATACAAATTCATAATCAAGAGAATCAGTTAAGACGAAAGTGCATGATTAAGCACTCTATGACTATTGGTTAATGAGTATTCTGATTTTCTGGAGTTCCAAAAACAAAAAATCATACATGCACCGATGCAAGCCGTCTAGTTTAATGATAAAAAAATACTACAAGAACAAAAAACAGAACAAGTGAGCAGCACACAACTACAGATAGATTCTGATGAAAAAATAATAAGCAAATGCACTCACATGGTAATGTGAACAGAAAGCTCTACTGATACAGTTTTAAAAAAAACTCGACCACGGGAGGAGACTCCACCCGGGCTTTGTTCTAAAAAGGTGCCGTGCTTCGAACCCGGGTCGGAACAGAAGTAAAGTTTCAATGACTTCGGGAGTTCAACGCTCTAACCGGTCCACCGCGACAAGCTAGGCTACTGATACAGTTTTATCACATAAACGGACAAGTATTCCTTAAATTGTAAATTAAACATCCATGAACTCTGAAAAGATTAAGGTTCTAATTGATTAGCCAGATAAACATTTTGCCATCCAACCCAAACACAAACTACTACATCTTTATGAACGTATTGGAAAGCATTCCTGAGCTTGATAGGAAAAAAGCATGTAATGTAAATGCTAAACTCAGATGGAGTAGAAAGGTAGAATCATTGGATAGAATAAAATTTGCTCAGCTATTGCCACATTTAAAAGAAAAGGCATCATGACACAAGAAATTACTCCTTTAAAGCATAAATAAATGGGGAACAGAACACTGAAAGACAGCTTAGGATGGTGAGATTCTCGCAAAAATGATAGCAATTAAACTACTAAGACTTGCATGTCTAAGCATAACTGCAATCCTACACGATTAGTACAGCCAACTAACATTCAATACCATCTTGCACGATGAATCAAATAAGACAACTCTTCCAAAAGCCTTTTCCTTTTAAATAGGTATGCTCCAAACTCAAATTAGAATACAAGTTCAAACAGTTGGTACCATACAGAGTGAGGATTTGCTTTCATGCAAGAAGCTAACATTCCAGTTAGGTTTAGCCTTGGTCTGTAGAACCCTCCAAATAAACATGTGTATGTTACATTGTCTCAGATCAGCTGTGACGCAGATAGTATATTCTCAACAATGTTCTGTAGCATATGCCATAAAAATCCCTTCCCAAAGAAGGTTAGGTTCTTTAGAACATTATTAAAACTGCAACATGTACACCGTATTGATCATGACAATGGATCATCCCTAGGGGGCCAGGCTAGTTGGGCATGACAGGCTAATCATGTTTGTTAGGGCTGATCCAATTTGTATTTGGGCTTGCTACTATATGGATGAGGTATGAGAGTGCCATGCCAAAAACATTAACACATAGTGCTCAGCATATATGTCAAAGATATAATTACCTATCAAATGGAGGAAAGAACAGCAAAGATCAACAAGATAATGCTCCAATCAATCAGATAATGGGTTTTCAGGTTTAACAAAAATGTTAACGACCGTGGGAACAAGATAATAATACAAATTGGATCACAAGAGAATCAGTTAAGACGAAAGTGCATGATTAAGCACTCTATGACTATTGGTTAATGAGTATTCTGATTTTCTGGAGTTCCAAAAACAAAAAATCATACATGCACCGATGCAAGCCGTCTAGTTTAATGATAAAAAAAGGTTACAAGAGAAAAAAACATAACAAGTCAGCAAC
>OAMR01000715.1:48116-83414 GCA_900205405.1 Echinochloa crus-galli | reverse complement strand
TAATATTTTTCTCAATTTTCTAAAATTTTCCAAGCTTTATATAATTTCCAGGGAATTTAGTATGGGAAAATTTGTTTTTCAAATTAAACTAAAACAACATAGGTTTAAATTCTGAGTGTGTTGCATTAATGCTGGCTGCATTGATTTTTGTTTGTGTGTGATTCGAAATTGAATTTAAATCTAATTTAAATTCGAGTTTGAATCGCCTTGTTTTGAGCCTTAGAAAAGTTGTTTTAGCCCGAGTTCAGTTTTGCCCCCTAAACTCCCTCCCTTGGCTGTTTTCCCTCCCTCCTCTCATTCCAGCGTGCGGCCCAGCTCAGCCCAGCAGCTTCTCCCCACTCTCGGCCCAGTCGCGCCACGCCAGCTCCACGGCCCAGCATAGCCCACAGCTCCGCTCGGCCCACCCCGCACTGCGCTCTCCCTGCATGCTTTTAGCCTTTCATGATTAGATTGTATCATGCGGTGGATTGATCTAATTTTGGTTGGTGGCGTGGTTTCAAACAAGTCGTATCATGCGGTGGATTAACTTTTTTGTTATTACGCTTGACGGGTGCTGCTTTTGGCCTATGCATTCTTGTTCACTGTGGATTCACGATCACGACTCACCCTTTTATTTATTTTTTTCACATTATATTTGTACTCGATAATCGGTCATGGATATGTGCTGCTTTGCTTTGTGTAGTTAAAGACCGATCTATCGTCACGATGACGTCATGCGGTCGGCAATGCGATCTTCCTTACGTGCTTTTGCCGAATACGTACCGCCATGCGGTCGGCAATGCGGTCTTTCTTACGTGCTTTTGCCGAATACGTACCGAATGCATGGATTATTGATAGATAGCTCGCCCGTAGCTAAGCCTCGACCAAGATTGGCTTTGTAAGCCGCAAATATGGAACTGTCTGGTACCGACCCTGTCTCTTATACACATCTAGATGTGTATAAGAGACAGACTCAAGATAGAAGACCGAGTCCTAGTAGAACTACTCGGACGACTACTCGTGTATTCCTACTAGGACTAGGACTCCCAATTGTAAACCGACTAGGACACTTGCCATGTAACCTTGCCCCCGTGATATATAAAGGAGGGCAGGGGTCCTAGTTCGGTAGTCCAGATCCAGCCTAACAGGCAAAGCACATGACATCAAATATACGAAATACAATCAACCATACAGGACGTAGGGTATTACGCTATTCGCGGCCCGAACCTGTCTAAATTGTGTTGTTCGTGCACCATCGTTCCTAGAACTCGGCGAGACCCTCGCAAATCTACTCCTCGGGGTATCCCCGGTTAGACGTGCTCGACATAATTCATCGACACTTACACTATCTATTAATCCCATATTGCTAATGAAAGATGGTGTGTGAAATTTTCTCCCAATAAATATAGACCAAACCCCTCCTGAAAAGGACACGACTTTCAAGCAACAGCCGCGCTGCCTACGCCCTCTCCTCATCGTGCTCGCGGACCTAGCAGTCCGGCGCGCGACGTTTCCATCCTCGTACGTGTGGATACCTCGGAGGTGCTGCGCTTGGAGCACAAAGACGAACCGCACGTGCAGGACCAGACGGACGTAAGCAACTGCACTGCACTGCCACTTCGACGCGTTCGTCTACACCGAGACGGCTTCCGCTGCAACTGCGCGTCTAGTGGTAACAATCTGTGATCTATAACTGCTGCTGTTCCTAATTTTGGGTGAACGAGTTTTGTGTGAGCGGAGAGAGGTTCAGTGGTATCGGTTGGTTTAATGGTTTGGTTGACTCCCCACCCATTCTGAAAATGACCCGTCCAAGGATTGCATAGTCCATGTCCATGTCAGCAACACCAGGGTTTGGTGCATCGTCACTGCAACTCAGCAAGTCGCGAGCACACACAGTCCATTGCCTAATGTGCACACACAGTATGTTTATACGGTCTAATACCTGCCAGTATGTGTTTCAAGCACTGTGAAGGCGTGTTTGTGTGTGAGTAAAGGGCTGTGACGGAGCGCCAACCACTCGTGCTTTTAAATCCGCTTCCTAAAATTTCAGCTGCTGACATTTTCCTCATAAGCTCGTGCAATACGTCATCTAAGATAACAGCACCATCGAGAATATACCGTCCCGGAATAAAAGCCGATTGTGAGGGCCCAACGACTTTACTAGCCACTAGGGACAATCGATTGGCAATCACCTTGGTGAAAATTTTAAAGCTCACATTAAGCATACAAATGGGACGGTACTGCTCAATTTTTGTAGCCTCATTTAATTTCGGAACCAGCGTGATAGTCCCAAAATTGAGGCTAAATAGTCGAAGATTCTCATTATGGAAATCTCGGAACATCGCCATAAGGTCGTCCTTGATGAGACTCCAGAAAACCTGATAGAATTCGGCCGGGAAACCGTCTGGACCCGGTGCCTTGTTATGCTTCATTTGGAAAATGGCATCTCTCACCTCCTTTTCCGAGAACTCAGCAGTCAAGGCCTCATTCTCCTCCGTAGAAATCTGTGGGATATCCCCATTCATTGATTCTACAAGCGAGAAGTTGTTCCTCTTTGGCTTACCAAAAAGCTTTTTGTAGTAATCAGTAATGTATTTCTTCAAATTTTCTTCTCCTTCAATTATTCCTTCATCTTGCTCTAGTTTAAAAATTCTTGTTTTTCTACGTTTGCCGTTTGCTACCAACTGGAAGTATTTGGTATTACTATCTCCTTGAAGCATCTTTGTAGTCTTAGCCCTTTGGAACCATGCAATTTCTTCCTCCCTAAGGAGTTGGGCCAACCTTTCTTTAATGCTTTGCTTGAGATCCATCTCTTTCTGGCTTAGCAGCTGAATCTCCGCTTTTTTATCTAACTCATCTGCCTTTCTAATGAGTTCTTGTTTCTCTTTCTTATATGCACCTCGCATATTTTTCGCCCATCCCCTTAGAAATTGCCTGAGCCTCCTAATCTTGTTTTGCCACCTCAGCAGCGAATTAGCCCCTTTATTTTCCTTGTTCCATACTTCTGAAACAAGGTCAAAAAAATCCTCACGCAGCAGCCAACCCAGCTCAAATTTGAACTGTGACTGCCTGACCTGCTTAGGGGCCTCCTCCGTTCTTAACAAAAGCGGAGTGTGATCAGAAATTTCTCTATTAAGAGCGACCACAGTGGCCAAGGGGAAATGTTGCTCCCATTCTGTACTTTCCAAAACTCTATCCAACTTTTCATAAGTCGGAATTTTAAGGGAGTTGGCCCATGTGAACTTCCTGCCTGACATCTCTATTTCCCTTAGATCCAAACCATCAATGATGGCATTAAAGAGAAAAGGCCATCTTCCATCATATTTATCATTATTTTTATCCTTGGCCGACCTGATAATATTGAAATCTCCGCCAACACAAAGAGGAAGGTTCTCTTTTCTACAAGTTTGCACTAATTCAGTAAGAAACTTCTCTTTAAACTCTTTTTGGGCAGCACCATAGACTGCCACTAGAATCCAATGAAAATCATCCTTCCTATTTCTTAGCCGAAACTTGACAAAGAAGTCGCCCTCCTCGATACTTCCTATATCCAGAACATCCAAATTAATTCCCAAAAGAATCCCCCCGATCTTCCATGAGGAGTAGTCCAATGCCAAATAAAGTTTCTCCCACCACAATAATTATCTAGAGTGGCTGGAGAGAAATCTTTTTTGCAAGTTTCCAAAAGAGCGATGAAATCTAAGTTCTGCTCCTTGGAGGAATCAGCCAGGAACCTTGATTTAGCCAAGTCACTTAGACCTCTGCTATTCCAAAAAATTCCTTTCATTTTGAACCATTGCGAGAGATATTAGGTAACTTCACTTTGCAAGTCTCCTTCTAAAGCACGACTTAGCGTGGGACTTACTCTTTGTTGACACAGCCTTTGAGGCACAACTTAGGTGCCAGCTGTCATCATCATATACCTCCTCTGTGAGGTCTCCACACAACTCTTTAATTGTTTGTAGATCAAAAGAATCCTCATTTTCATCTTCACTATCATTACAAGACCCAGAAGTACACTCCCAATTATTCTCTATTTCCACCAGTTTTCTATCTAAGGCAAACATGTTGTGGACATTATCTAGGCGCCCGGGCAAGCTGGTGCAGCACAGGCGTGGAGTGCGACAAGGCGATCCCCTCAGTCCGTAGCTGTTCATCCTAGCGATGGAGGTGCTGTCCAAGCTTTTCGAGAAGGCAGCAAGAGACGGCATACTAGAGCCGATCGGGCTCCCGGCGATCAAGCACCGTTGCAGCTTGTACGCTGACGATGCCATTCTGTTTGCCTCACCATCAACTGACGAAGCAACTGCGATCCGGGAAATCCTCTGCATCTTCAAGCAGACGACTGGTCTCAGTACCAATCTAGCGAAGTGCTCGATAACCCCCATCTTCTGCGACACTGCTGAGACTCACCAGGTGCAGCAGGTGCTCCAATGTCAGATAGCGCCATTCCCAATCAAGTATTTGGGACTACCCCTAAGCGTCAAATCCATCCCCAAAGCTCACCTAAGGCCTATCGTGGACAAGGTCGAGGCTAAGCTTCCACCTTGGAAAGGCTCGCTCATGGCGAGAAGCGGACGACTAGTCTATGTCAAGGCAACCATGATGGCAACTCCAATCTACACCATGATGGCGGAGAAACTGCCTTCGTGGGTGAGGGAAGGGATCAACGCCGCATGTAGGAAGTTCTTTTGGGCAGGCCACGACCGGGACGTAAGAGGGAAATGTATGGTGAAGTGGCCCACAGTATGTTTGCCGACGAGCTTGGGCGGCCTTGGCGTCACTGACCTCAAGCTAGCTGGCTACGCCTTGCAATGCCGCTGGCTGTGGCTGCAAAAGACCGACGACGAGAGGGCCTGGGCGGAGCTGCCGCTACACACCGAACCGGAGGTACGGGCTTTCTTTCAAGCATCCACGCTGGTCTCCATCGGCAATGGCGAGCACACCATGTTCTGGACGGATAGCTGGCTCGATGGCCGGCCAATTGAGGTGTGGGCGCCTGCTCTGGCCGCAACGGTCCCCCGACGTGCCAGGGCGTCGACCACGGTGGCTCAAGCCCTCCACCAGGAACGCTGGATCAGGGAGATCACCGGCGTTTTGACCATGCCTGCTGTCGCCGAGTATCTGCGTTTATGGAACAGACTACAAGACGTGCACCTAGAGGAAAGCGAGCAGGACCAGTTCATCTGGCGATGGACAGCGAACGACCAGTACACCGCCTGTTCCGCTTACAAGATGATGCGCCAAGGTTCAATCCATTTTGAAGGTGCAGAGCTGATATGGCGTACATGGGCTCCTTTGCGCGTCAAGATCTTCCTCTGGCTGGCATTCAGGCGACGACACTGGACAGCGGATCGCAGGCAGCGTCATGGTCTTGCCACACACACCGATTGTGTCCTCTGTGACCAGGAGTCGGAATCTTGTGACCATATCTTCATCAACTAAAGGCCATCTTCCATCATATTTATCATTATTTTTATCCTTGGCCGACCTGATAATATTGAAATCTCCGCCAACACAAAGAGGAAGGTTCTCTTTTCTACAAGTTTGCACTAATTCAGTAAGAAACTTCTCTTTAAACTCTTTTTGGGCAGCACCATAGACTGCCACTAGAATCCAATGAAAATCATCCTTCCTATTTCTTAGCCGAAACTTGACAAAGAAGTCGCCCTCCTCGATACTTCCTATATCCAGAACATCCAAATTAATTCCCAAAAGAATCCCCCCTGATCTTCCATGAGGAGTAGTCCAATGCCAAATAAAGTTTCTCCCACCACAATAATTATCTAGAGTGGCTGGAGAGAAATCTTTTTTGCAAGTTTCCAAAAGAGCGATGAAATCTAAGTTCTGCTCCTTGGAGGAATCAGCCAGGAACCTTGATTTAGCCAAGTCACTTAGACCTCTGCTATTCCAAAAAATTCCTTTCATTTTGAACCATTGCGAGAGATATTAGGTAACTTCACTTTGCAAGTCCTTCTAAAGCACGACTTAGCGTGGGACTTACTCTTTGTTGACACAGCCTTTGAGGCACAACTTAGGTGCCAGCTGTCATCATCATATACCTCCTCTGTGAGGTCTCCACACAACTCTTTAATTGTTTGTAGATCAAAAGAATCCTCATTTTCATCTTCACTATCATTACAAGACCCAGAAGTACACTCCCAATTATTCTCTATTTCCACCCGTTTTCTATCTAAGGCAAACATGTTGTGGACATTATCTAATTTTTCTTTATCAGATCCCCCACAGCAAAGACCCACCCGTTCAAAATTAAGAACTGCAGCATTAACATCTACAGGAAAATTCATAGGACAAGACGTACCTCCCAAATGCTCCAAATTTCTTTTAGCCGCCCTCTCCGCAGCTCTTGCCAGAGTGTGCTCATTCTTAGATTTCTGCAATCTCGGGCTCGAGCGCGAAGGAGAAATCACCGCTTCCGGAATTTTTGCCTTTTCCATCAAGAGGGCTTCTCCCACTTCATTTTCCACTTCCATACCTTCAGTCTGCTGCCCCTGGGCCTGATCGTCCTCCTCAGTGCTCTCTTCCTCCATTACTTTGTCCACAATTTCATCCAACACCTTATCCATAGAACATTCCCTGATTTCCTCAGCTTTCTTCCTGAGGAACAAGTTAAATTCCTCATCTGTCATGTTCTGAATTTGCTCCTTAGACACACCAAAACCACCAAAACCAATCTGCTTTTGACCCTGATCACAATTCTTCTTAGTGTCACTACCACCCTCTACCTGTGGATCACCCTTCTGCCTCTTAGGACTTCTCTCCTGCACCTCCCCTATGGGGTCCCCTCCCATTCCTCCCTCTTCTTCCATGCCCTCTCCATCTCCATCTCCTTCTCCTTCCCCATTCCATTCTATCTCGGCCTCCTCCCTCAATTCATTTACCCCTATCCTTTCCACTTCAAAATCCAAATCAAAATAATGATCACCAATGACAACATCCCTATGAGCAGGGATAAGCTTCGGATTGAGCACCGCAATGAACACACGGCCATAATTGCTCTTCCTGGTCGTCTCCATATCCACCAACTGTGTTGATCCCAAAATGGATCCAACAGCCCAGAGGGTAAGAAAGTCCCTCAACTCTGGTCTTATACCATAAACCCTCACCCAAACCTTCGGCAACAAGTAACCCTCCAATTTTTCCTGCCATAGCTCGAATCGTATGCGCACCCCATCAGGAACTCCCTCACCTCTAGCATCAGCTCCTCCGAAAGCCACTGCCCTTTGCAGCTCAATCTTAGAAGGGAATTTGGCTACAAAGGAGCTATCCCCATGAGCCTTCAACTCCCACTTCCACTTACCAGGAAATAACCTCTCCAACTGTGCCCGAGTCTGTTCCAGAGATAGAGCACCTCCTTCCACAGACACCAAAGCCATCCTGGATTCTTTCTTAGCACGAGGCAGAGGAGGGTGCGGGATGTGGTAGAAACCCAGACCATGCACCGCATAGCCCACGGCATGCGCCACTGGCCGTGGCATCTTCAGAACGGGGCACCTGAAATTCATATGATCATTTTTATCACAAATCACACAGTAGAGCTCACTGGTACAGTTCGCCGCCACATGTCCCCTTCTAGTACATCTCGAACACTTGTTCCCAGCCTTCAGCTCCTCTCCCTCTGTCAACTCTTTCTCCGGCACCGGTAACATCTGCACGTCACTAGACATGCCAACCCCAACACCGGCATCCAAACTGGACTCCACCGACGCCTTGGGGGCCTCCTCCGTGCTTAACAAAAGCGGAGTGTGATCAGAAATTTCTCTATTAAGAGCGACCACAGTGGCCAAGGGGAAATGTTGCTCCCATTCTGTACTTACCAAAACTCTATCCAACTTTTCATAAGTCGGAATTTTAAGGGAGTTGGCCCATGTGAACTTCCTGCCTGACATCTCTATTTCCCTTAGATCCAAACCATCAATGATGGCATTAAAGAGAAAAGGCCATCTTCCATCATATTTATCATTATTTTTATCCTTGGCCGACCTGATAATATTGAAATCTCCGCCAACACAAAGAGGAAGGTTCTCTTTTCTACAAGTTTGCACTAATTCAGTAAGAAACTTCTCTTTAAACTCTTTTTGGGCAGCACCATAGACTGCCACTAGAATCCAATGAAAATCATCCTTCCTATTTCTTAGCCGAAACTTGACAAAGAAGTCGCCCTCCTCGATACTTCCTATATCCAGAACATCCAAATTAATTCCCAAAAGAATCCCCCCTGATCTTCCATGAGGAGTAGTCCAATGCCAAATAAAGTTTCTCCCACCACAATAATTATCTAGAGTGGCTGGAGAGAAATCTTTTTTGCAAGTTTCCAAAAGAGCGATGAAATCTAAGTTCTGCTCCTTGGAGGAATCAGCCAGGAACCTTGATTTAGCCAAGTCACTTAGACCTCTGCTATTCCAAAAAATTCCTTTCATTTTGAACCATTGCGAGAGATATTAGGTAACTTCACTTTGCAAGTCCTTCTAAAGCACGACTTAGCGTGGGACTTACTCTTTGTTGACACAGCCTTTGAGGCACAACTTAGGTGCCAGCTGTCATCATCATATACCTCCTCTGTGAGGTCTCCACACAACTCTTTAATTGTTTGTAGATCAAAAGAATCCTCATTTTCATCTTCACTATCATTACAAGACCCAGAAGTACACTCCCAATTATTCTCTATTTCCACCCGTTTTCTATCTAAGGCAAACATATTGTTGACATTATCTAATTTTTCTTTATCAGATCCCCCACAGCAAAGACCCACCCGTTCAAAATTAAGAACTGCAGCATTAACATCTACAGGAAAATTCATAGGACAAGACGTACCTCCCAAATGCTCCAAATTTCTTTTAGCCGCCCTCTCCGCAGCTCTTGCCAGAGTGTGCTCATTCTTAGATTTCTGCAATCTCGGGCTCGAGCGCGAAGGAGAAATCACCGCTTCCGGAATTTTTGCCTTTTCCATCAAGAGGGCTTCTCCCACTTCATTTTCCACTTCCATACCTTCAGTCTGCTGCCCCTGGGCCTGATCGTCCTCCTCAGTGCTCTCTTCCTCCATTACTTTGTCCACAATTTCATCCAACACCTTATCCATAGAACATTCCCTGATTTCCTCAGCTTTCTTCCTGAGGAACAAGTTAAATTCCTCATCTGTCATGTTCTGAATTTGCTCCTTAGACACACCAAAACCACCAAAACCAATCTGCTTTTGACCCTGATCACAATTCTTCTTAGTGTCACTACCACCCTCTACCTGTGGATCACCCTTCTGCCTCTTAGGACTTCTCTCCTGCACCTCCCCTATGGGGTCCCCTCCCATTCCTCCCTCTTCTTCCATGCCCTCTCCATCTCCATCTCCTTCTCCTTCCCCATTCCATTCTATCTCGGCCTCCTCCCTCAATTCATTTACCCCTATCCTTTCCACTTCAAAATCCAAATCAAAATAATGATCACCAATGACAACATCCCTATGAGCAGGGATAAGCTTCGGATTGAGCACCGCAATGAACACACGGCCATAATTGCTCTTCCTGGTCGTCTCCATATCCACCAACTGTGTTGATCCCAAAATGGATCCAACAGCCCAGAGGGTAAGAAAGTCCCTCAACTCTGGTCTTATACCATAAACCCTCACCCAAACCTTCGGCAACAAGTAACCCTCCAATTTTTCCTGCCATAGCTCGAATCGTATGCGCACCCCATCAGGAACTCCCTCACCTCTAGCATCAGCTCCTCCGAAAGCCACTGCCCTTTGCAGCTCAATCTTAGAAGGGAATTTGGCTACAAAGGAGCTATCCCCATGAGCCTTCAACTCCCACTTCCACTTACCAGGAAATAACCTCTCCAACTGTGCCCGAGTCTGTTCCAGAGATAGAGCACCTCCTTCCACAGACACCAAAGCCATCCTGGATTCTTTCTTAGCACGAGGCAGAGGAGGGTGCGGGATGTGGTAGAAACCCAGACCATGCACCGCATAGCCCACGGCATGCGCCACTGGCCGTGGCATCTTCAGAACGGGGCACCTGAAATTCATATGATCATTTTTATCACAAATCACACAGTAGAGCTCACTGGTACAGTTCGCCGCCACATGTCCCCTTCTAGTACATCTCGAACACTTGTTCCCAGCCTTCAGCTCCTCTCCCTCTGTCAACTCTTTCTCCGGCACCGGTAACATTTGCACGTCACTAGACATGCCAACCCCAACACCGGCATCCAAACTGGCCTCCACCGACGCCTTGGTTTGAGCCTTTTCTGTATCAGGAGCCTCCTGAGCCGAAGCCACCTCCCTGTAGCTCCTGACACGGCCCTCTGCCTGCTCCATGGAGTGTTGACGGCCATCATAACGCCGCACCGGCCCGTTAGGATGACGGCGCTGCCCGCCGGCATAAATGTCATGACCAAATCTCCCACCTCTAGCAGGACCTCTCCCCCTACGTGGGAAGGCGCCGCCGCCATGACCAGCAGCCTGCACACCGTTGTCACCTCGCCCAGCACCATAGCCGCCCCTATCTTGTCGCCAATCACCATGGCGTCCTGCCTGGCCCTCTAATCTCCTGTCACGACGTGGAAATCCTCTACCCCGACCTTCAAAACGCTCCTCCCTTCCCTCCCTCGCGACATAGCCATTGTACCTAGGGACGCCGGCCATAGCCGAGGAAGGGCTCGCCGCCGCCGCCTCACCACGTGGAATCTCAGACGACACGCGAGCAGGAGGAAAGCGAATCGTTTTCGGGTGGAATACAGGGCGTCCGGCGCCTAACAGGAGCCTTGCCAAATCCCCGTCGCATCTGAACAGATGGGCCCTATGGGCCGCATCCTTTTTCCTTTTCACACAAATAGCCGGCCCACCCAGCCCAACAGCCACGAAACGTTGGCCGGCTAGTTCGAAATTTGAATTTCCATCGCGTCTCTTCGTCTCCGTCGCCGGCGGTGACCGCACATCCTCCGGCGATTGGCTGCCATCCAGGATCTTCGAGAAACGAAAGCTTCTGCCCTTCTTCCCCGACGAACGAGTATCCTTCACCCACACGTCCCCTAGTGACAGCTGTGGGGAAGTTCTCACGGGAGGCAGCGGGCCTTGCCACGGTTTGCAGCTGCCTCTACGTCGATCTGCCACCGCATCCACAATCCGGTGAGCCAGCGTCCGCGGATGCTCAACCTGTCCAGCACCGACATTAGCCGAGCTAAAGACAGGAGAGACGACGCTTGCCGCCAGCATCTCCGCCCTCCGGATCTCGTCCGCCGTGAAACCTGCATCAAAAGCATCCCTGAGGAACTTACCGTTGCCCCGTGACTCCGGCGACCGCGGGGTGTCCAGCTCTCCTTCGTCCTCATCAGTGCTATCATCCGTAGATAACGCCCAAAAACGAGAGCCAGCGCTCGCCGAGAACTTCCCCACCGGCGGCGGCGACAGCGCCACCGGCGCCGAGTGTCTCCTGCAGGCTGCACCCACCAGCGAAGCAGACGCGCTCTCCTCTTCCGTGGGCGTCGCCTCCACGATAGCAACGTCCTGCGCGCCGTCTTGCTTGAACACGAGGGTAAGCCTCCGCCGTCTCCTCCCACTCCCGCTTACCATCGGGAGGCCCCAGTGAAATGAGGCGGTGTAAATAAATTAACACGTGCAGGTAACACGAGCTATGATAACAGTGGAAAAGAAATGATAAAGCAAGTAGCAGATCACTATGTACTCCAGTCCGATCCGTAAGTGGCAGCCAAACAACTGGCAGCCAGCGAATAGCGTGCCGCAGTGGTCGGGATTAACAATAGTTTACTTCGGAAATAATCCCATCCATGTCAACTGCTTGTTATATGTGTAGCATGCTTAAGTGATCTCGAAACAAGCGCGCAAAAGATCCAAAGTTTGTTCCAATCCCATTTCAACTATGCCACGCGTCGCCGGATATTAAGCAGGAGCATAGACGAGCCAAGGTTCAGAAGAGGATACTCCACTAAATGCAGCGCGATGAGAGTGCTTTCATCCATGGAGCGTGCTTGTCATTGTCATAAGAAGTTTCTTTTCTCCCAACCCTTACCCGTGTTTCGATCTTCCACGCATTACCCTGGTCTCCACGGCATTCCGATTGAGAGCTTGTTTATTGCTCTGATGTAGTGGTATGACCAAACTGACCAATGTCCAACCGATGAGCATAGGAACAGTGATATCTAATTGAATGGACGTGGCATAATATAAAATCGTCGGCAAACGCTAGAATCAGGTGAGCATCAGGCTGACGTTGAACACACGTTGACAACCACTGAACGACATGCATGTCCCCACTGAGAATTGTTCAGGCCAAACTCCTTTGGTTCTTTGCTGGCCGCTTGGTGTGACAACTTGAGAGCCGAGAAGAAAGAAAAAGGCACAAAAGTTTTGTTCCCATGCGTACAGTCGCGCAGGCCGACGGGCATCTAAATTATGTATATGCATCAATCAATCGCTAGTCAATTTGGGTTGGCCGTTTGCATTACAACGAGCTCGGATAACCCGTGACTCAGGGCCTAGTGACAGCAACGTACGTGTTGGTTCGCAAAAGATCTTCTGAAGATTAGTGAATTCAGCAGCAGCTCTGATGAACTTCTTGGCTTGCCTGCTGTAACTGTAAGAAACGTACGTTGTCCTGTCGAACTGAGCACGACGTACAGGTGCATTGGCAGAAGGTAATCAATCATCGGCCCTCGCCGCCGCTGAGCTGGGAGAAGACCTTGCTGTTGGCGGCGCCGACGACGTCGGTGACGGTCTCGTCGGGGTCTCCGGTGGTGAGGAAGCTGGTGGTCGTGGTGGTGGACGACGGCAGCCACCGCGGCACCACCACGTCCTGGGGGAACTGCGCCCCGACGGCGCCGCTGTCCTCGAACGCGTCGCGCCTGACGTGCGTCTCTTGCAGCTGCAGGCAGTACTCGAGGTTCCACAGCACGTCGCCCATGGACGGCCGCTCCTGCCCGTAGTCCGCCAGGCACTTCTCCGCCGTCTCGGCGAACTTGCGCAGCGAGTTCTCGTTCACCTGGCCAACGATCCTGGGGTCGGCGATCTTGTCGAGCTGCCCGCGCCGCTGCCATTTCACCGCCCACTCGGCCAGGTTGATCTGGTCACGCTCCGGCGCCGCCTGGTCGATCACCGGCCGCGCGCACAGCACCTCGAACAGCACCACCCCGAAGGAGTACACGTCGGAGCGGTCCGTGAGCTGCTGCGTCTTGAAGTACTCCGGGTCCAGGTACCCGAAGCTGCCCTTCACCGCCGTGCTCACGTGCGTCTCCCCGTACGACGGCCCGATCCGCGACAGCCCGAAGTCGGCCACCTTGGCGATGAACCCGTCGCCGAGGAGGATGTTGGTGGACTTGACGTCGCGGTGGATGATGTTCTCGGAGTAGCCCGTGTGGAGGTAGTGCAAGAGATGTGTATAAGAGACAGACCCTTACTTCAGAGCTTCACCGCCACGCGGGTGCCGTCGCGGAGCACGCCGCGGTACACGTTGCCGAACCCACCCACGCCGATCAGGTTGCGCTCGTGGAACCCGTCCGTGGCCGCCCGGAGCTCCTCCAGCGGGATGTGCAGCTGCGTGCCCCCCACCCGCTGCTGCATCGCGCCGCCCGTCGTCGTCGTGCCGCCGCCGGACCGGCTCGACGGGTCGGGCCACCCGGAGCTGTCCAGCAGCGGGTACGGCGACCACGGCTGGCTGCCGCTCTCCTTCGTCGTCCCCTCCTCCGGCGCCGGCCGCGCCGCGTGGTGGCGTCTCCTCCGCCGCAGCAGCGCGACCACGACGAGCGCCGCGCACGCGAGCACGGAGGCGCCGAGCACGGCCGAGAGCGCGGCTATCAAGACTGTCTTCTTGCCGCTGCCGGCACCTGACCGTGCCCTCAAGCTCGAATCCGAAGCCACAAGCTTCATGATCTCCAGCCCGTTCAGGAAGCCGCCTTGGCCGGCGCTGCTCTTGGCCGACATGCCGATGCTGACGGTGAGGTTCCGGCTGGACGCCACCGTTGCCGCGTAGTCCATGTAGAAGGCCTGGTTCGCCTGCGACTCGATCTGTTTCGGCTCGAGGCCCCGGGTACCTAGATCTGGCCCGACGAAGACGTCGAACACGATGCCGACTCCAATGACGGAGCTCAGCAGCTCGTAGTCACAGAAGTGGAGACGGAGGAGGTAGCTGCTCGAGCCCGCCGGTTCATCAACCTCAACCGGGAAGGTCCACGTGACGTTGAAACGCGGAGGTATCATCGATGCCCCGGCCGCCGAGATATTCGGGACGCGCTGCGTCTTGTAGACGACGTCCGGCGCGACCTCGCTGGTGTAGCCGGAGTAGAAGATGGGGGAGGTGGTGGAGTTGGTGGCCGAGAGCCCGGCGGGGCCGAAGACGAAGGGGTCGTCGGGGAGCCACGTCCGCCACAGCGTGTCGTTCTCCTTGGTCACCCTGGGCCCGCCCACGTTGAGGCGGTACGCCGTCTCCAGCGCCTGCTGCCGCCACGTGGACACGTTGTTCGCCGCGGCGGCGCCCACCGGTGTCACCGTGCTGTTCCACAGGAGCTCCGCCGGGGCCGGGAACAGCTCGACGGCGTTGACGAACGCGGTGGATGAGCCGGCGGCGGCCGGGGTGAACGTGACGCGGAAGTCGCCGCCGCTGCTTGGTGACGGGACGAAGTACTCCTTGACGACGCCGGCGGCCGGCGGCGTGAAGGAGGACAGGACGGTGTACTGGTCGAGGACGGAGACAGCGAAGCGCGCGGAGGAGATGTTCAGCTGGCCGGATGGTTGCGAGGCGGCGGCGAAAGGGAAGAAGTGGAGGCGGAGGACGAGGAACGCGGCGGCCTGCTGCTGGCCGGCGGATCCCGCGGGGATAGGAAGGCTGTAGGAGAAGGGCGAATTGGAGGCGCGCGCGGCGGCGTAGAGCGGGGAGGCGGCGGCGGTGTTGGAGTTGGCGTTGGTGAGCGCCTGGGTGGCGCCGGATGAGGTGAGGTAGTTGTCGTCCGGGGTAAAGTTGCGCGCTGGGTTGTCGCGCGGGAAGGAGAGGGTGGAGGAGGCGCCGCAGGCGAGGAAGAAGGAGAAGGCCGGCGGGGTGAAGGCGGCGAGGGCGGTGGAAGGGAGCAAGGCGGCGGTGGCGAGGAGGAGGACGACGAGGACAGCCATTGAGGATAGGTGGAGGTAGTGGAGGCGTGCCGCGCGCGGGAGTGGTGGCGGGCGACGAATTAGAAGGGTCCGGTTCGGGATCGGATAAGCAGCAAGTAGTGATAGTGACTGAGTTGGGTGGTGTGTGGAGTCGGGCACGGGGAAGGTGGAAAACGGCTCGGCGAGCAGCTTCACACGAAGCCCTGCCAAGCCAAGGGGTCTGGTGGAAAACGAACGGCTCCACTAGGCCTGCTAATGGGTCAGACCCCGCCCCATGCCCGACCCCACCCATTGTTAATCAATTTATGACCCCCGCCCCGCCCCTGTCCATTTAACTAATTTCTTGACCCCACCCAACCCCTCCCATCGTAAACGGGTTTAACCCATCCCAAAAACCCACGGGTCACCCACGGAGCCCGTGAGCACGAGCTCGTCGAACCCGGCGGCGGCGACGGCGTTCACGGAGACCTTGAAGGTGCGGTCCCAGGACGCCGAGTAGATGAGCCCCGCGGCGGCGGCGAGGCAAAGCCTGGAGACGGCGTCAAAGTGGTGCATCCAGAGGCCGCTCCGGCGGCGGCGCGTCTTGACGTCCCGCGACGGGGAAGGGAGCTCTAGAGCACGTCGCGGAGGTGCGGGAGGGAGTCGACGCGGCGGGGGTCGGCGGCGTTGCGGACGGCGGCGGAGGTGTCATCCGGCGCGCGCCAGACGCGAACCTTGCCGTTCTGGTGGCCGGTGTAGATGCGGCCGTCGAGAAGGGACACGACGACGGCCTTGACGAGGCCGCTGCCGGAGCGGAGCCCGTCGAGTTCGCGGCGGTCGCTCTAGACGCGGACGTTGCGGGAGTAGGTGTCGGTGTAGAGGAGGTCCCCGGCGGCGGCGAGGGAGTAGACGTGGCCATCGGCCTTGAACGAGAGACACGATGAGCTCGATGCGGTGGGGGTCGAGGCCGGCGGCGGCGTGGGAGCCGAGGCCGGGAGCTGCATCCAGGAGGACATGGCGAAGGGCGACGCCGGCGCGGAGGTGGTGGTGGAGGTGGACAGCGTCGTGGCGCCGGTGGCGGGCGTCGTCGGCGTGGAGATCCCATCTTGCGAGCGCAGCGACGGGAGACCCACACGACGCAATGGGTCAATGAGGACCCACTACGACCCGCCCCCGAGCCGTGCTTGCGGCAGACCCAGCCCTGTCCGACCCGCTTCCCACTAAAACCCACTGCTACCCATCCATATAAAACCCACGCGAGGACCCGACCCGAAACACCCATTTGACCCCGGCCCACTAGCAGGCCTGGGCTCCACCGGAGAAGCCGCGGAAAATCCGCTCTCGGGGGCGCAAGGAGGAGGCGGAGCCAAAAGAACTGGCTCCGGCGCGGCGCCCCATGGGTGCTTCCCGGAATGCCCCCATGGGTCCTTCGAACGGCGGCCGCGGCCACGCAGCGGAGCCTCGGTTGCTGCTTGCGGTGGTGTGGTTGCGTCGGCCGTCGCCTTCCTCGCGGAGTCGCAGCAGCTACAATCTCTTGGCTCGGCAATCCCATCTTTTGTTTGCGTCGCAAGGTGGAGATGTGGCGCTGCGGCCTGCGGAGACTGAAGCTGGCCGGAGCAGCGCGCTAGGCCTGGCTCGGAAGGGCTGCGAGCGAATTTGAGACTCTGAGAGCGGCGTGGGCGCGTGGCCGTGATGAGCTAACAGATAAGCAATGGATGGATAGAAAAAGGAGGACTGGATAGAAAAAGGAGCGACGGGGGCTGTGCTCTGCAGGTGGTGTTCCCCTCTCTGTTGGCTTCTTTGGTCTGGCGCCGCCTCGGTGGTGGGGCTGGGGGCGGTGGGTGCTTGCAGGTGGTGCCGTGGTGGTGCTTCGGGCTGTGCCGGGCCTTTTCCAGCAGTCGATGCAGTGAGGTGGGGTGAGATATTGGCCTGTCCAAGTGCGTTAGGAATGGTGCTAAGTCGGGCGAAAGCCTTCATCGACGTTGTCGGTGGCCATGGTGGCGGCGCCCTCGTGGCGCCGTTCTCTCTGTTGGGGGCACCATTGCGATGCATCGTCTCCTAATGCACGGGGGCTCTTGGGTGAAAACCCTGTCCACTTATGGACGTGCAACGGCGGCGCCGCTGGCGTCGTGTCCTTCTTGAAGGCGCCGCATCTGGAGACCCGACTTGGCTTGCCAATGGTGATTGCTTGGTGGTGTTGTTCACGCGCGGCGACAGGAGAGGTGCGCTTCGTCCGTGTTGGCAGGAAGGTGCAAAGGGTCCTTGGGTGCTGGAGGTTTTCAGTTGGCGCGCATGGTGCGGTGGTGTCTCCGGTGACGGATGAGCGGAGGTCTTGCTCTCATAGCGGTTTCACATATCTGAGTCCTTGGTAGAGGAGTGCGAGGCGGTGGAAGAGGCGAGGCCCCCCGCAGAGTGGCCAGGATCAGTGGTTTTCTCCGGCGTCGTGACGAGAGTTTCTGCTGAAGCTTCACTGGGACAGGGGGATCACGATCATGTGTGTTAGCCTGAGGAGGATGGCCCCTTGGTGGAGGAGTCCGGGTTGCTGCTCGGGCTTGCAGCGGGCCATGACTTTTGGCGTGGCACAGTATTGGCGACAACGGCGCAGTTTGCAGGTGGCTTTTTTGGGCTTCTCTCCCGGTTGTGGTGGTGTAGTGTTTTGTTGCGTGCGTTCGTTTGCGTGCGTTGTTGATGTGGTGGTGGTGTTCGCTTTGGCGCGTTATGTACGAATGCTTCTTCTTCTTATATGACATGGCAGTGCTCCTGCCTTTACTTTCAAAAAAAAGATAAGGAAGAAAGAGGTTGCAGTAACAAAATACGGAGTACAACACGGGGGGTGTGTTTAGCTGTAAAAATAAATAGATAAAATTTGATCGGAAAGTCACATCGGATACTGTAGTGTACTATAGCATTTTCGTTTGTTTGTGATAATCGTTGTCCTACCATGACTTAACTAGGCTCATAAGATTCGTCTCCTCGTGTACATTAAAACCTGTACTTAGTTTTTTTATTTACCTATATTTAATGCTCCATGCATAAGGAGAGAGATTCGATGCGATTTGATGTGATAGGTGAATAGTGAAGTTTGGAGAGAGAATTTTAGAAAGTTTGTAGGAACTAAACATGGCCGAGATAAGATGACATAGAAGAAAGATGCGTAAAAATTAAGGAGTAAAGAAAAGGGAAATATTAGTTTATATTTTTTCATTTCAGATCAAAACACGATGAGAATTAGGAACGAAATATA
Source organism: Echinochloa crus-galli (assembly GCA_900205405.1). Lineage (NCBI taxonomy): Eukaryota > Viridiplantae > Streptophyta > Magnoliopsida > Poales > Poaceae > Echinochloa > Echinochloa crus-galli. Next base: position 65,103 of record OAMR01000715.1, on the reverse strand, counting down.
AATATCTTAATAAGAAGATAGTGTTATAGATTGAAAAAATTGTAAACCTTTATTAACAAATGTTACATATCGAAAAAATATAAAACTCTTTATTAACATGCGTATAAACAAATCAAATAGGAAATGGTATATTGGCCATTTGTTATTTTCTATCTATTCAAACAAAAAAGCCGTTTTATCAAACATTTTTCAAACCGACTTCAGCTTCACTAAAAAAAGTCGCTTCATTAAAAGAGCGGAGCCATTTTGATAGAAGCTGGAGCAATGAGTTGGATGGTGTGTGGAGTCGGGCACGGGGAAGGTGGACTTGGATGGTGTGGGACAAGGACACGGTGATGGAAGACAGCGCGTGTTGGACTCGAGTGGAGTGGACGCGGAGCCGGAGACTGCCTGGTTGGCTTGGGTCATTCCAAATTCCTTTGTGAGTGCACTGGTCACCCATGTGTTCCATTCGTGACAAAAGAGAAAATGAGGTTTATTGTCGAGTTTGGTTGTCTTCTTTTGAGAAGAGAGAAGAAGGTCTTTCCCGGTGCTGATGATTGCCTGTGTGATAACCTTTTCAAAGCACAGATATACTAAAAAAATCGGAAATTTTAATAATCTTGCAGCGTAGGATTAATGCTTTTAATCAGGATGGATGTCTATATAGTTACAAGAAAAATATAGACTTTCACACAAGATAAACAGTTCATTGGTTATATATGTACATATAGGTCTTGTCTAGGTGCAACGACCTAGCATGTTGCAGCATCCAAATCTAGCAGTCTCCACTCTCCAATTTTACGCTGGGTTGCTTCAGACTCCATTTGGTTGGGATTTGTCTGAAAGCACCGGGGTATGATAGAAAGGTGGAGTTTTCTGAATATTGACTCCATTTGGTTCATTATAGTCCGGCTGTCCGAGCAAGCAATTGCGTGATATATTAAATCACCAGAGTAACATTAGTTAGACTTCTAATTTATGCTTGGTTGATGGTGCCAAGTTTCGCTTCAAAGTATGTGGGGCCGATGTGCGTTCATCACTCCATCTATACGGTTACTTTTGAAGGGCACATCAAAATTTCTTTTTATGCTATAGTTTGTGTTTACGATGCTGAGCATTTCATCTTTGTTAAACCTCCTCTATTGGGAGGATGCGTGTTGGCTATGTGGCAGATGGAGATTGCACAGCTCTGATCGAATGCAACAGTTGACTACTAATTTATTCCGTCATATTTTGTAAAAACAAATGAACCCCACTCCCACAATAACTAATTTTACAGAATGGTAATAGGCCCAGTCCAATCCAACTTGGTGCTACAACGGCCCTTAATGGGCCTACATCTTCTGAGGCCCAAACTAAAATCTTTGTTCAATTTAGCAGTCTGACAAACAGCATCCAATTGCATTTAGCAGTCTGTCTCGGCCTGAGGGCAAATTTCAGGAAGAACGTCACACAGCATCCAACAGATCTAGCTGCGTATCCTCTCAAAGAGAAGAATGCTCTTCTCTGTGCAATAAGCCAATATTTCGAAACCATCAAGTACCCGTTCCGTTTCATCTTATACCTTCAAACTCCAGAGTTTACAGCTAGTATATGCTCCATATATCACTACAATGACAGCAAGTTGGTGGCCGTATCGATCCGCTGTCGTTCGAGTCGACTGACTACTTACAGAACTTTTTGCGCCATGATTTGTGGATCTCGATCAGTTATCGATCGATCGTCCATTCCGTGTGCCACTTGCACTCACTGACTCCCATTTTGCCGTCCATTCTGGCTAGCCCCTGTGAGTTCGTTCAAGGAGAGTCTAACGTCAGACGGCATGTGTGTTTTATTTTTTAGTTTTTGACTAAAAAAAAAGAACAGAAACATACCTCTGCCTGTCTATAATTAAACCCTGGCGAACTCGCCCTGCTTGCATACACCAACATCGACGGTCATCCTCCGGTCCTTGCCCTTGGTCGGCGACGACACCACCCTGCAGCAGTTCCTCCTCGGAGCCTACGACACGTCATCACGAGATAATTAATTAATTAATTAATTAATTAATTAATCTGGTGGAACGAGAACGAACGTGCAGTGCACGATGATTGATTTTAGGCATGCACGTAATAAAATGCGCGTACCCGTTTCCAGAGGTCGGGGTCGGGCTTCTTGGTCACGATGACGCGGTCCAGCAGCGCGGCAGGGTCCGGGATGCGCCACCGGCACGGCGCGGCGGGCACGCGGTGGCGCTCGTACTCGGTCACCGTCGTCGTCGTCGTCGTCGTGTTGTTGCCGCCGCCGCCGCGCCGCCGCCGGTGCTCCATCCGCGCCTGCCGCATGTAGTACACCTGCGGCCTCTGGCACGGCTGCCGCGCCACGGGCCGCGTGTTGAACGCGTACGCCGTGTAGTCGGCGCGGCGGTACCCGTTGAGGAACGTCCTCATCGGCGTCTCCATCTCCCGCGGCGACACCACCCCGCGCACCACCACCACGGCGAACCCCCACGACACCGACACCGTCCACTCCTTGCCGGCGTCGTAGCACACCGACTGCTGCGCCACCGCCGCCGGGTCCAGCGCCACGGGCCCCTCGAACAGCCGCCGCAGCGCCCGCGTCCGCGACCTCACCGTCGGGAACACCGGCTGCAGGAAGTCGAGGTGGTGCAGCGTGACGAGCGGCGCCACCGGGTGCGCCGCCAGCAGGCCCAGCACGTCCCCCCACAGGTCGCACTGGTGGAACCCGCGGTGGCGCGTCAGCGGCACGCCCAGCTCCGACATGCACGCGTGCACGCGGTCGTCGCTGCCGTACAGCGCCGGGTACCGGTGGATGCAGCCGTCCTGCATGCGCGCCAGCCGCGCCGCCGCGCCGCGGCTGACGGCGAACCCGCCGCCGCCGAACGCCATGCCGTAGGAGAAGATGAGGTTCTGGACGTGGCTCTCCGACGGGTTCCCGATGTAGTATGGCTGCGTGTGGTCGTACCGGGACAGCACGTCCACCAGGTTGTCCGGGAAGAACACCGTGTCGTCGTCGCCCATCACGAACCACCGGGCGCCGGGGAGGCCCAGACGGAAGCTCTCCGAGACGATGCGCGTGATCCGCAGCGCCGACCGGCTGCCGGCGCCGTGCGTGTAGGGGAACCCCGACGTGTTGCCGCTGATCTTGATGCCGGGAAGCCCCGTGGAGGCGGAGGCGTTTCTGAGCTCCGGCACCGGCTTGTCCAGCCACACGAAGCCGCGCATCTCCGCCGGACGCCACCACACCTTGATGTACTCACGTCGGCTCGCCCACAGCGACGACGACGCGCCGATGCCGAACACGATGTGCCGCAGCGCGGTCGGCTTCGGCTTCCGCCGGGTCTTGGGCGGCGGAGAAATTTGCATGGCCGTCGAAGAAGAAGATGATGATCTGTGGCCATTCCCCGCGGCCGCGAGACGAGCGACGGTGTCCGGCGGGCACGGGCGGGAGTAGAACGGGGACACGGCGAGCGCGACCACGTAGAGCACCAGCACGGGCAGGAGCACGTAGAGGAGGAGGATGTAGAGGAACAAGGAGGAGGTCGTCTTGGACTTGGGCGAATGCTTGCCGGTGGCGGAGTGCACAATGGCGCCTCCTCCTCCTCCTTTCATGCCAAATCAAGGACGTCAAACCAGGATCCGGGAGTGGCAAAAGGAGCAGCGATATGATCGCCAATGATGGCATGCAATCCATGGTTAATATAGCAGCTCGCTCGCGGCGCAGTGTTCGTCCGTTGCAGTCTACGTGTTTGTGGCCAAAGTCTGAGGAGGACAGGTGTTGCGCGGCGACGGCAGCATACTATGTGTGCAAATCCCAATTGGGTTACCATAGCCTGAATACATTTCCACTATAAATAGCATGCATGGTCCATCGCCAAATCGCCTTTGTAGGATCGTTAGTTCACTCTCTGTCCTCTGAGCATTTGCTGGTATACATACATCAGTTAACGTTATGTATCTATCGATCTTTTTTTTTGGCTGTTTCGTCCAAGTTTGAGCGACTAATATATCTGTGATGGTATAAACAACCACTAGTACAACTGAAACTTTATTTTGGTCCAATATAATGCTCTTTCCGAATTGGTAGCATCCTGGTCCTGAAATTTGGAAGCTAATCAATATTTGTTGCCTTTGCCTTCCGCACCCTATTCACATTCGTCCACCAAAATTGAGCTCATATCCTCTCTTCTTCATGGTCCCATAACATTTGAGCTCCCCTCCAGCATCTTTATTTAGTAAACACACCGCCTTGCTACTCCCCAGTCCCCACGCACACCAGAGGAGGCCCGCGGCCGCTCGATCTCCAACAGCGTCGTCCAACTTTTCTTTTTAAGAAAAAGTTTCTTTCTCCACAAATTTCTATTTTTCAAAAAAAGTTATAACTAACACGTATAACTTTTCCCAGAGATAATATTTCAGCACGACTTAGGAGCATATAACTTCTTTGTTTTGAGATAAATAACATATAGCTTTTACCCATAACTTTTTTTAGCATAACTTTCACAGTACATATAACTTCTATACATAAATTTCACCACACAGCTTGTCGGAGAACTATCAAAAAAAACGCTATCAAGAAGACCTCTCGCACGACTTTTACATATAAATTCACCACACAATTTCTAATCATAACTTCTCGAGATAGTTTTTTAGCGTATTTTTCTGTGAAATACTTGTCAAATGAACTTTTCAGGAGACAACATAGTAGGAGGTACAGCAACCGGAAAAGAAAACAAGATAACACTTAGTGCTACGAGACATAAAGGAAAGGTTAGAAATGGAAAGAAAAATAAAAGGTAAATTAACACCTGGATTCATCATGTGAGTGTGTAGACACAACTTTTGTCATTGTCGCCTTGGGCGCCAGGAAGAGCGCTAACATGCACTGGTGGAATTGGATTTCCAGCACACACATCACGTGTGGCCACCGCCCCAACCTTCCTTCTTTAACCCTAAATGTCATATATGGACATTGAAACCTCGAACCCTAACCACCTTAATTTCCACTCTCCTTATACTGCTCTCTTATCATTGCCTAATTATACGAAAATAACCGAATACCTGAGTCAAACAATTGCAAAATGAATTTAAACCGGTTTGATGGTCAAATAAGTTGCTCGGGTTGGGAATTACTGCTCCATTAATTAAAAAAAACTTCAGGGTTTGCACAAAAAAAAGTTGTAGGGGGCAAATCTCAATTCTAGCCTATTCTGTTTCTTTATTTTGACACAGGGGTGACTGAATTCAAATTATGTACGGCAGGTTATTCAGTTCAAATTTCGAACCAAGTGGTGGAAATCCCTAGAACAATTTATATGTCTGTTTTAGTGATTTTTTAACGATTTTATTATGTACTGCAGACTGCAGTTGCAGTGCTTTTCTAGTGAGGGTGAGGGTGTACAGTTTATATGCCAGAGACAGTTTAGGCCCTCACTGGATATATGCTGCTTCTTCGAAAAGGTGATTTGCACTACTTCCTGTACAAGGACGAATAACGTAACCTTGGAATGTAAAGCACGATGCTACTACATACTGACGAAGTGTTGTGGGATTACAGCATTTGTGATGGGCATCTTTATTTTGTTCTTCTCCCTCTGTTTTGACACCAGAACTTGGAAGATTACGAAAGTGACATCCTACCTGACCAAATCTCCGGAGCTTTACACAAATCCGTCTTTGTGGTCTCAACTAATATAATTTAAGTTGTTGCTTATGTGTGCCTAATGATTGCTGGTTGCAGTGTTGCGGCAAGCAACCCAAGATTAACTATTTGACATGCACGGCTGGGCTACGACGATTGCGATCGACCTCTTTAATTTATGTATTGACAATAACTCGATCATGTTTGATATTTTTACGTGACACCTGATTTTTTTTCTAAAAAAACTTGTAAATATCTATTCACTTGTTGATTGTACATATCTGATTCTTAAAGTGGCCTCATATTTCAATTTATTTATCACTGACTCTTTTATATGATTAAGGCACGTACTAGTGTATGTATACGTATGCATGAGCATTATATACGGAGAATGCTTGAAAGTGTCTGGCTGCTTGGCACAGCTCCTCTAGCTCCAAGATCCAGGCTGGATTTGCATTCTATAGGCTAAATCAAAGAAGTTTAAATATTAATATATAGTACAAACTATAGATTTCTTTGAGTAACTAAATGTCAATATAGGGTATTAGTTACTTCAAGAAATCTAAGTAAGTTTAAACTAAATATCAATATTTCTTGGGAGTAACTAAATGTCAATATTGGGTATTAGTTACTAAATGTCTCCAAGATCCAGACTCTTATGTATCTCTTAGATTTCTTGGAGTAACTAATACCCATTATTATCCAGTTCTTAGTAGATTTCTATAGATTATTTTCTAAAGTTACAGCTGCGATAAAGAGGATCTAAGGTAGTAAGTTACATTTGTGGTTTCACCATATTGCATGTTTGTAAAGTGCAGGAGAATCGGGTGAAGCCAATGCAACAGGAACCGTCCGTGTGGTTGTGGAAGACTTTTCCGCAGTACCTTATGAGGTTGTAGTTATATCATATCGGGAGTAGCAATCACTAAATCACTTAGTATATGTGAACAATAATCCTTGGCCATGCATGAACTGATGAACAACAACAATCTACATACCAAGAGCAACATCATCGCCTGGCATAAATTTGAATCCTTCACCAATTTGACAAACAATTGACATGCACGCAAGCGTGTGTGTTCCCTATACTACATTCCCGGGCCGTCTAAAAAGCTAGCTGCGCCCAAACTGCTCGATCCCATGCCGCTGCTGCTGCTGTCATCTGTACACGCTACATAACTCTCTGGCAGGTACGGTATCTAGCTACTAGCAGCTAGCTCCCCCCGGCCAACTCGGCGGTGGCGATCGATGGAGACCTGGCGCGCGCCGGGAGCGGAGCGGCATGAGGCGAGCAAGCTAAAGCCACCAAAAAGCCAAACAAATTGCGGCAGCGCGCGCACTGGGCGGGCGCATGCATATGCCGTGTCCGCTAGGCGCCGGCCGGTACGACATCCCCATCGCTCACAACTCATCGGCAGCGAGCTGAGCTTGGCCGATCGGATCGGATCGGATCACCCGGCCAGGTCGCGCAGCAGGTGAAACCCGGCGCCCAGCTGGCTCCGGTAGTGCTCCTGGCCGGCGTGCGGCGCGTCGCCGTCGATGCCGGCGCCCGCCGCGCCAAACTGTACGTGGTGGCCGTGCCCACCGCCGTCCATCTGCTGGCCGGCCGCCGCCGCGAACAGGTACCCGGCCGCTGCGCCGCCGTGGTGGTGGTGCGCGGACGGCGGCGGCGGCGCGCCGAACGCGATGTTCACGCCGCCGTCGTGGGAGTTGTGCTGCTGCAGGCCCAGCGTCAGGGACACGCCGCCGAAGCCCCCGGCCTGCTGCTGGTCCCCGCCGCCGTACGCGTCGAAGTCGAGGTGGTCCATGATGCCGAAGTTCTCGAGCCGCGACACGCCGGCGCCGCCCGAGACGCCGCCGCCGATGTTGACGACCGAGGCAAGCGAGCCCGCGTCGTGCAGGACGAGCTGCGCCCGCGTCGGCTTCCGCTCAACGCCGTTCTCCCCGCCGGCGTCAGCCGCCTCGTGCCCATGGCCGCCGCTGCCGTGCGCCTCGGAGGCGTGGCTGCTGCTAGGGTTAGGGTTTATACCGCCCTGCTGCTGCTGCTGCTGCCCCCCGCCGTCGTCCTGGCCGTCCTTCATCTCCTCCACGTACATCTCCTCCACCATGGGCTTCCACAGCCTCACCCGCGCATTGATGAACCAGTTGGACACCTGCGGCACATGACATGGATATATCGCCGTCGTTGTAGTGAGTGAGAGGTACACGGATCATGGATGCTTAAAAGACGGAATCTTTTCTCGAAACGTTTGCAAGAACAAGAGGACATTGCCACGACCATGACATGGCAACCAATGAATTGATGTGTCATCTACGCGACGGGGATCGAATATCAATTGCGCATACGAATTAAATTGGCATGCATATATTATATTCTCAAACGCCCGATCGATGCAAACAACACGGCATGGATGCAGTGTTGAAATTTCTGGCGTGTTAGTTGTTGTTTGCAAACAACACTAGCTGGATCTAAAGTCACTTTAGCTGAGCTATAGCTAGAGTACACGCACGTACCTGGCTCCGTGAGAGACCCGTCTGGCGAGCCAGAATGTGCTTATCCACGTCGCTTGGATACCTGATGATTGAGATTATTATAAATTTGAACATAACATAAACTGACAAAATGTTAGTTTGGGCTCCCGCCTCGATTAATTGTTTTTTCTGAAAACAAAATACTGCTATACATACGCATGTATTATTCTATGAGCACTAACTTAAATCATGAACCAAACGCATCTAATAATTGTATATTTTTAGTAACAATGACGAGAAGGATATAACACCAGCTGCAAGATAGCTAAGCTAGCCAGCTAGCTGGCATGACTGAATTAGTAAGGACACATGACATTACGTCTATGCTTATTAGCACCTGATGGACAGATTATGCAAATGGCCAATTTAATCAAGCATTAGTAGTTCATTTATTTGATGCACATGCATGCAGTACGGGCCAAGACAAATTGTGGGCCGGAAAGAACGATGCTGTGTGGAATAATAATCGTACCAAGCTAGGGGAATTAAGTAGACGCCATGCATCACAACTAACGGTCACGCGCTAACTTACCAATGACGAGCTCAGTGACGTGATCACTTATTGGTAGCTCGATTGCTAGCTAGCTTAGTCTAGTGTAGCTAGCTGGCTGCTAGCACCTGCACGTACTGCTTGTTGCACGTGTTAATTGTAAAACGATTAAACCTAGCTAATAACCTTCTAATAAGCCCTAGCTAGCTAATTCAGAGAACCAAATCATGCATGAATATATGCTGCTGTGGGTGGATACGGCGTGTGCTAGCTTACGGGTGCAGGAAGTGCTCGAAGAGCCATGCCCGGAGGATGGTGACGGCGCGCTCGGGGAGTCTTTACAATTAACACGTGCAACAAGCAGTACGTGCAGGTGCTAGCAGCCAGCTAGCTACACTAGACTAAGCTAGCTAGCAATCGAGCTACCAATAAGTGATCACGTCACTGAGCTCGTCATTGGTAAGTTAGCGCGTGACCGTTAGTTGTGATGGCGTCCACCGCCTCGAAGCCGCCGGCCAGCGACCGCATCTGCTCGCAGTACCTCCGGTATCTCCGGTCCACCTGCACAAGCATTTTCAATTTGATCAGGAAATTGATCGATAAACACCGCACAAATAATGTATATATCGAACAGTAACTATCGAATTGACTGACATTTTTTTACATTTTGACAGACGCATCGGCAGACTTTTCCACTCCTAGTTATATATGCTCCTATATATTAGCTGCGTGCTCCACTAACCATAGCTAGCTAGATTATTGGTACGTACGCTAGTACAACTAGTGCAGAGCACGTACGGATACGTAGACGCGCGCGCAGTAAAACAAGTCCAGTGGTGGCCAATGTAACAGTGAAACGGTAACAACTGCCAGTGCACTAGTAACTGCCCCTGGCCACGCACCCTAGAACTCTGCAAAGTCCAATTCACATGCATGAGTTGAGTTGCAGCTGCTGCCTGGTGCAACTGCCCTACAGTATGTACCAGTAAATTTTTCTTTCTGTGTGTAAAACTGTGCGAGGAGGAGAGCCGAGGCATTGAATGGCAAGGGATGGGCGTGCAAAGAGGGAGTGGAGCTGCTAGCAGCATGCAGAAGAGAGAGAGAGAGAGAGAGAGAGAGAGAGAGCGAGAGAGGCCACAGGCAGCTCGCTAGCTCTTGCACTCGCAGAGTCATGGCGCTGTGCAGAGACTGTGTGTGTGTGGGAGTCCGCTGCAGGCTGCACAGCACTGCTATCTGCATGTATGACCGGCCGCGGCCGGCCGGGTATAGTAGGCGGCTACGGACACTGCACGGAGGGGACCCGTGCCCCAGCAGTAGATAGATGGAAGATACCTAAGCTGGGGGAGAGGGAATAGAGGTTTCCAAAAGCGAAGGGTGAGGCCCCAGAATAGCGCCCCTTGCCTGCCCTAGTCGCAGGTGCACCCTTCCGGCAACCATAATTGAACTCCTAGTACTTTCCGGCCGGTTTACTATACCTTTTCCTCCCCCGCCCCCGGCCCGGCCCCCGCAGATTATATTCGTCTTGCATTGGTTGGACCAGGGTCTAATCAGGATTAGCTAGCTAGCAAAGCTGCCTCTCGATCGATGATGGTCGCTCACCTCTTCCAGCATGATGTAGAGCTTGTCCTTGAGCCGCTGGAGCTCGAGCGCGTCCATGGCCTGGATCTGCGGCGATGGGGCCCAGGTCGAGGCCGACGTCGACGACGACCCTTCGCCGCCGCCGCCGTCTTCTTGCTGCTGCTGCTGCTGCGACGACGGCTTTGCCGCCTGCTGCTTGGCGCGCTTGTTGGCGGCGGCGGCGGTGTCGACGGGCAGGCTGCAGAACTCGTGCAGCAGCTGCTGCGCCGGGAGGAGGAACCTGGAGCTGCGCAGGTGCCATGGGACCGCGTGCTGCTGATGCCCCTGCGTGGCCGCCGAGTAGGCGTCGTGCTGCTGATGCATCATCCACGCCGCCGGCGCCGGCTGCTGATGGTGCCGGGACGAGCCGCCGAGGTGCTCGTGCAGCGTCACGCCCACGTCGGCGCCGTCGGGCCGGCACAGCGACAGCGACAGCGGCGCCTGCTGATGGCTCGGCTGCTGCTGCTGCTGCTGATGGCCGGCGGCGGCGCTAAGGAACCGCAGGGTGGAGCCGCCGCCGTCTGGCCCCGCGTCGTCGAGCACAGCCTTGCTGTGGGCGTGGCCGTGGCCGTGGCCGTGGCCGTGAGCCGCGGCCGGCATGGCTGCAAGGCCTCCTCGCATGGCGAGGAACTCCATGTCGGCGTGCAGGCCGAACAGCTCCGGCGCCCCCTCCTCCATCGCCGTGGCGTCGGCCGCCGCCGCCGAGAAGTAGTCCGCGAAGCCCAGGCTGGGATCGTGCGCCATCTCGATCCGTCAGGATGCTCGATCGGCGGGAGCCAGGCGTTTCCTCCGCCCTTAAAGAACACACAAGGGAGGCAGCAATCAGCAAAGCACGGCTATAGCCGGCTAGGTGAGGGAAGAAGCACCACAGGCAGAACAAGAAAGAGTAGGAACAACGAAAGGGAGAACTCACTTTTGTCGTGCAAAGTGGCTGCCTGCCTGCTACTGCTGTGTAGAGTCTCAGTCTTTCAGAGAGAGAGCTCGGCCGACCAAATCTTTCCTCACATAACTAGAAGAGAAGGAGAATATCGAAGCAGGAGGCGGTTAGTACTGAGCAGTAGTGCCAACAGAGAGCAGCAGTGATTATCCATGCAGCGCTACGACTAATAATACTCATCTACCGGTCGATCAATTAGCACCGATACGATCGATAGAGAGAGACAAACACACAAACACAGACACAGATGGGAGAAGGGAAATAAACACAAGCGCAAAAGTCGATCGAGTAAGATAGCAAGAGCCGCTAGCGCAATAGTAGCAGCTATAGGAGGCCCCCTTTACCTGGCACAAGCAAGAATCTTGCTTTGTCTTGGGAGGGCAGGGAAAAGGAGGAAATTTGGGATCAAAAGGCAGGGTGATTTGGACGCCCAGGTCTTAAAGAAACCAACCAAACCAAAGATCTCATCGCAGCAAAAAAGCAAGCGCGCGAGCAGCAAACGGGAAAAAGGTGGGGGCGACGGCAGGCAGGAAAAAAAAAAGCAGCAGCATACATGGCGAGCTGCTCCTCTCCTCCTGATCGAATCGATCGAGCTCCCTCGCTCCCTCCCTTCAATTCCCTGCTCGCAGTCGCAGCAGGCAGCTCGGCGCTCGGCGGTGGTTGCCGCGTCAAGCTCTCGCCCAGCAGCCCTGCCGCTGCTACTCCCCTTCTTCTATCTCGATCTACTTGTCTGACCACTGCGTGCTAGTGCTAGCATCCCACATCCAAATATCTGATGGACTGGACTCACGAGTGGTAGCACCGGTATTTGTACGTATCTGGAGGGGGTAATTGATGCGTTGCGCGTCACGTACACAGCCAGATTATTAGTTAATAATTGAGCTGATTACTTCTAGTCTCCGTTTCCTTTTTGCTAAATTTATACTAATAGTACTATCTCTTTTTTTGACAAGAACTAATAGTACTATCTTTGGAGAACCACTCATTTGCTACGTGTACCTTCAATTCTTCGCGCAGAGGCTGCAGCATTATTTTTGTGTTCAAATAGGTTGAGTTAGGCGTGAGCTTTATTGGTTGTTGCTCCGTTGAACCTGGGCTGAATGTTGCGCCGGCCCGTGGGTGCAGCGGCACGGGCCGAATCCGCTGCGCGTTTATAACAAGTGGTATCAGAGCCGAAGGTCGTGAAACCTAACAAAAATCTCAGTGGTCACATTTATGACGGGGGAGCCCGTGAAAGTCTCCAGGTGCCTCCGCTGGAGAATTTAAACTCTGGACCTGTTGATAGACTCTTCTAATGGAAGAGTTGGGTCCGATGTGTGACGGGGGAGATTGTTAGGTTTAGTCCCACATCGGAAATTGATAATGGATGAGCACAACATATAAGGCGAGGGCAGTCCTCACCTATCAGGCTAGTCTTTTGGGTTGAGTTAGGCCTGAGCATTGTTGGTTGTAGCTCCGTTGGACCTGGGCATCATGTCGCGCTGTACCGGGCCTAGGCCGAATCCAGCTGCGCGTTTATAACATCCTCATCTAAGAAGACAATAATAACGTCCTATTTTTGTGTACCTAAATGTTGTTTCTTCCTGGCTAGCATACCTAAGTTTGAGTCACTAATTAAATTGTTGGGAGTTAACATTTTAATTTAAGTACGTGAAGCACAGGTTACACTTTACATCTATTGAATCCAAAGCCCAAACAGTCAGCAGCACAAGAGAAAATTACAGAAATAGCAAGAATAAAATTGTCATTTTCCAATAGACTGTATATTGTCACGATTGAAAGCACAAACTTAGCTTGTAACGGACAGAAAAAGGACGATATGCTGGCCCTTCAAGAAAATGGTACAAATACAGAGATCATTTATCTTCTAGATTATGCAACAAGTGCAAACTCAAGCAATGCCTACCTCAGTTTTTCCTTAATTACCTAGGTATATGCTCCATTTATATTATAATTTTCTGATATTGATAAATATTCATGCTTGAGATGCAGATATTCTAGCTAAAGTTTGCTTAATCAGAGAAATGGCATCTATGGTTGAGAATATGATATCAAACTTGGACGACAAACCAAGTAACTTATTATTTTTCAAAAAAAAAACCAAGTAACTTATTATGACCATGATCCACAATGAATCCTCGGAACATTACTCCTTTATCTAAAAATAATAATGTCAATGAGTCCAGCATATATATGCATGGCTAAGCTCTATATACATCCACGAGCAAACATTAAAAAGCTACAGTTAATTTCATTTCCTACCACATGTTTAGCATAGCTGTTTTATTCTGTATTGTCTCGTGGAAGATGTTTTGTGGAGGTTTAGAATTCAAAATTCCCTCGACTTACTTAATTTCATGTTTCAATATTTACATATGACCACTGTACAATCAGACTGAGTCACTCAGCCACTAGTTTAGATTCACACCGGACCAACAAATTAATAGCACTGGTACGGTCATACATTTTCTATGTAATATGTATATAGCTATTATTTTCATAATAGAAATTGGCGAATCTTTTTGAAAAGAAATAAACCACGGAAATAATTTTTGATTAAAAAGAAAACAGACTTTAAAAGGCATATGTATGTGCACCAATAGTTTTGCTCTCCCCACAAAATATTCCGGAAGTAGGGCCTGGCACCAACTGGGGCAAGAGTGGTCCACCATTTCCAACTAATCGCAATTAAAACAGTCGATGAAAAAGACCTGTGGGGACCACGCCTATTTGTGGGCCCATCAACATCTCCATTGCTTTTCTTGCCTTTCCTTCTTTTGTTACCTTTCTTCAAGTACATATTTTTTCTGAATTATTCCACGGAGCTCAACATTACTATTTTTTTAAGAGGAGAGTCCAACATTACGTATCGTCTCATTAAAATTTACATTAATCTCGTAGCTAAGGGGCTTACTAGCTAGTACATTGAAATTGTTTGGATAAAGTCGATCTTTTACGTAAATCGATAAAAAATGCAAATGTTGGAAAGTAATGATAGGTAAGCTGGAAAACTTTTTAATGGTAGACCTGTTTACCCGGTTTCTAGACTCAGTATGAGTGACGTATATTCTTAGATATATCTTAGGATTTAATCATTGCTATTTTTTCGGTGGTATGTGATGTGTTTATCGACAGTGAAGGTCATATGGTAAATTTATCAATCTCGACATCCACCGGCCTAGTCTCTTAAAAGTGCTCATGAAGGTAGGTTTATTTACGTACATGTGTATATATATGAGTGTGCGTGAACATAAGCGTTTGCATATGTACTCATCTTTTAGAAACAACTAAATGCCCATCTTATTTAGTTGCGCGCAATGCAATCTGTGGTCTAAATAAGGCCTTGCGCCGACATGTGGCAAGATGGCAACCAGTCATGGTGGGACAAGGTGGGCAAAAGAGGTGCAATGTTGTAGTGGCTTGCATTGAAACAAAACAACCAGTTTGGCATGGCCGGCCAGTGTCCCCAAGACCCCAACAAGATAGTGAGTTTACATGTAGAAAAAGATAGAGTATTGCATTGGCGACCAGAGGCATCAAATTGCATATTGGCAATGCGGCTTACAGCGGATTATGGCAGCTAGCCGCCTAGCCTTACATGACACAGGAGCGTAATAGTGCCACATTTGCAAGATAGCTTATAGGCTGTCTAATACTACAAGGCAGCAGGTAGCATGGTGTGAGACATCACCAGTGTGGAGGTTGAGGTACAGGCCGGTGTCGGGGTGGTGTTTGAGGTGGCTATGGGATAAGAGCGTTATGTTGCTTTATCTGACTGATCGTAGCTCAGTTGTAGATTTTTCTTTTCCCATAGCTAGGTAACTGTCGTATTTGTTTTCTTTCTCTATTGTCAAAAAAATTGGCATTATATAGCGCCTGTTTGTAAAAAAAAAATGCCTAGCTTGTTGTGTGGCATCCACGAATAAGTTATTTAAGAAACCTAAGCTTGATGTTGTCTTATATATACGGAGTATATTGAAACTGCACCGATCAGGGTTTTGAACTTAGGATTTATGCAAATGGAGTATTAATTGAGTTGTATGCGCCGGCCTACAATTTCACCAAAAAGCATATATAGGGCGGTGATCAAAGATGGATAAACAGAGTAGCTAATATTTCTCAAGATAACATCTTAACTTACTGCACAGTTCATCATGCACGGTGAGATAATAATGTCGTCACGAGTATTATTGATTCTAGAAACTTATTATCAATAAGGAATGACAAAGTTCGGTTTGAACCATTGGACCTTTGTTCTCTCTCTCTCTCGTTTAATTTGGCATCTTGCATGTAAATTAATATCGACCAGCTAGTTTTAATTTCAACCATGGTCTCTCCAATCTCCAGTTTAATGATTCCCCCATCACTTTCTCCAAAGCTTTTCGCCTGTTTTGTGCCATCAAATCCTATCATCACCCGCATAATCCAAACAGTCCAGCACTCACAGCCGGTGTCACGTGAGCTATAGATACTAGCTAGCTCCCTGGCTAGTTCTTCCTTCCGCGATGCACGTACGTCATGGTTGCGTCGCCCATGACAACATCATGCATGCTTACAAAAGGCAACAAGAAAAGAACGATAAGGCGAAGAATTAGTACCTAGGGTGTCAAAGATTCATGAGCAAGAAGTGTTTGTGAGTTAGGAATAACCGTGGTGAGATTATACTCCCTCCAGTTTGGTAATATTGTTGGTATGCGGGCTCGTGAGTCGCATCATGCAAAGTCTATCTGCTACATCTATAGCTATCGTGGGCCCTCGATCGAGAAGTGCATGTATAGTCTACGCAGGGTAAATAAAGTCTGCTACATACAGTAATCGAGCAGTAAGTATGAAAGCTTCGCCCCCTTAATGATTGATGGATCTTTTTTTCGATCTCCTCGTGGAATTACTCGATCACGCCGCGGAATTTTCCACGCGACCGCGCCGGCCTCCAGCAAGATGGGAGCGAGGAACAAAGCTAGGAAGCAAAGGCATCTGCTGCATCTCCACTACTTGTGGATCTGATCCAGCGAGAAAGCGAGCGAAATATCATCGGTGGATGGTGTTAACACCAAAAATTAGCACCAGGAAGAGGCTGATGTGTGGGCCGGATTTGGTGGAAGGACGCCATTCGGCTAAGGGGGTTTCTCTGAAGCATTCGGCAAAAAAGCGCTCTGCGGTCGGGAACGCGTCGTCATTCGGCAGAGGCATTGTTCCGCAGGCGAAAAGCGGTAGCATTCGGGAAGGCGTGATGACGTGGATCAATATAAGGAAAAGGCCGGTTCGAACAAGGAACGCAATATGGACACGAAGATTCGTCGTTTATTTTTAGAAACAAGTATTGTAGTCGTGTCCGACTAAGAGTTGTATCAAGACCTGGGTATAAATATAAACCCATGGCAGCTGTAACAAAGAATGATCGAATCAATCAACACAACAAACCGGCCATGCGCCACCTATCGAGTCCTTAGTCGAGTCGTCGAGTCCTTCGAGAGGAGCCATCGATCCGTCGACCTCCGTAAGTACCGGCAACCTTGTATCATGCTTAGTATCATGCGGTGGATTTAAGCTTTGATGCAAGCAGTCTTGTTACCATGCTTAGTATCATCCGGTGGATTTAAGTTGTGGTCTCAAGAAGGTTCCTCTGTTAGGTCATGAGCCATGCGGTGGGCTAAGATCTAGTATGGACCAAGTTATCGGCTCTGTTAGATTTCGGCAAGATCTAGCAGATTCATTAAGTTACCCCGTGTTGCTTCGTTTTTACTATGTGCTTAAAGGTGTGAGCCATGAGCTGATACTGGAGTGGTGAG
>OAMR01000715.1:0-37996 GCA_900205405.1 Echinochloa crus-galli | reverse complement strand
GTACTCCATATGGCATGCATGCATGTTTCAATTCAAATTATTTTTATGTGTTTTCGATCTTTTTCTATATATACATTTTATCAATACCAACAAACTTAATAATGCCATAATTATTCCTGTGCATGACAATGAAGTTGACACCTACACACGTGGGGGTTTCTTTTTCTGCTAGTCACTATAGTCAGTTTATACACATGCCAAAAAATAAAATATGTTGTTGAGTTGTACCTTTCAATGTTTTGAATGCACGTTCTTAAATCATGGGCCCGCCTGATCTGTCCAGATACGGATGATGTGACTTGTCGGGCTAAATCAGTATAACGTGCCAAATCTCGTCGTGATGCACGTTGGTAGTCACCCCAAAATTTTCACTCTTTTGTTTTTTCTACAGGAAGAATTAGAGGTTAGGTATGAATGGTATTACATGTATAACTATACGCGTTTCATATATATATAGACATGGTATTATAAGAAACTAAGGTTTCTATATGAATGCACCCAAATAAAATTTAACTAACTAATTAATAGAGGTTTGTATTAGTGTTAGCTAAACAATACAGCTAGGTAAAGTTTTTGGATCGTGTAGCTAATCGGTGGTGGTTGAAAACATTTGACCATGCTACTCAACTCATTAATTGTATCTTGATCTACTCAATTGATGATGGCGGAGGAGTATTATAAGTCTTTAAAAATGTTTTAGTTGAGATTAGATGCTTTCTATTGGCTAGAGAGATATATAATCGGTTTTTAACGAGTTAGGAGGTTATTAGCTACTCTCAAAATTAAGATGGAGAATCTATGAATCAGGAAAAGCTACTTTTTCAGCTCCCAACGTCTTAGTTTACTTCACAGAATCACTTCTCTCTAAAAAAACTGTTTGACAGAGCTCCTCCTAAATTCATCGAAGAAATTAGGGAGGTCTGCCAAACAGGACCTTAGTTTTCTCTCTCCTATAAGGGCCGCTTGCATTGTACAACCCCGGCCTTAGCTGAAAGATTCAAATATTAGGATATATATAAGTCAACAATAAAAGTATACAATTGTATATATGTATGAGTAATATGCAGGGTCATATTAGAGAATGAAAGAGTGTACCTTGTAGTGCTCCTTAGATGAGTAGATTCTTCACAAATTTTGAAAAAAATTTGGGCAGCACCTCCCCTCCCACGGCCGAGCAGCATGAACACAGCGCCTAAGTGTTCAGCTGGCTCGGCCGGGGGAGGAAGAAGCCACTTTATACAAAAGACATTAGCACCGGGTCGTGGCAAGACCCGGTGCTAATGTTCACCCTTTAGCACCGGGTGCAGCCACGACCCGGTGCTAAAGGCCTCGGGCACATTAGCACCGGGTCGTGGCTGCACCCGGTGCTAAAGGGGGCGCATTAGCACCGGGTCTTGCCACGACCCGGTGCTAATGTGCTGCCCCCGCCGCCCCCGTGCGCCGCCCCCGCTCCTAGCCGTTGGACCCGGTGCTGAAGCCCCATCAGCACCGGGTCCAAAAATGGCCGAGGCGGAGGAGGCGGGCGGATGTGAAGGATTCTGGTAGTGATAGCCGAACAACGACCTCCTTCGAAGTCTTCTAGTGTTTTGCCGAGTGCTTTTGGTTACTGAGAGGCTTTGGAGAGCTTCATAAATGTCTTGAATAAATATGCTCACTGAGGGTGAAGCATATATGCTTAGCCACCGAGCCTAGAGCTGTTTAGAATAGTTAGGTCGAGGGTCCTGAAAAAAATCTTCAAATCTTTGTGTTGAAATGATAGACAATAGGCAATGAAAAAAGTGTGCTACCTAGGTATAGCCCCAAGCCTTTAATCGAACGGTTCTTCATTCGGTCTGAGAGTCAAGAAACATAATCCTCGTAATAGTTGTCGTATAGATATCGAAGTACTAATGGTGCCAGTACTCGTGGCAATGTGTTACCCTCTGGAAGAATCTTCTTTACGAGTTTCAGTAGCTCCTCGAAACCCTTATCAGTAACACCATTTGCTGCCTTCCACTGCAGATCCTATAAATCAATAGAAATTACATGGCATCATCGTTTACTCGGACACTAATAAACTTCCTCTTTACAAATGTTCCTTGATTGTGATCACGCCGTAGATACGGTGTCTCCTCCGCCGCTAACAGGATGCTTGGGTCATCAGCCACTGAGAATGGAGGCCGGCCATCGAGCATATCATAATCTTCATCCGTCTTGTCCTCAACTCCTTTAGCACCGGGTCTTCTACACCCGGTGCTAAAGGCCCCGTAACTGGCGCCAAACGAAAATTGGGGGCCTTTAGCACCGGATTTTAGATCAACCCGGTGCTAAAGGCCCCAACTTTTCGTTTGGCGCCCAGTTTCCAAACGGGCCTTTAGCACCGGGGGCTACTATTTGGGAATCTTATAAATATAGTTTTTAATGTATAGTTATTAATACTTGTTTTAATTCAGTTATTAATACCTATTAAAAATATTTGATCTAATTTGATTGGTGGTGTGGCCTCAAGCGAGTTGTATCATGCGGTGGATTAACTTGTTCGTTATCATGCTTGACGGGTGCTGCTTTCGGCCTATGCATTCTTGTTTCGATGTAAACTCGCGACTGTGTTGTGGGTTTGTACTAAACATTGAATGCTTTTAGCTTTTCATGGTTAGATTGTATCATGCGGTGGATTGATCTAATCTGATTGGTGGTGTGGCCTCAAACGAGTTGTATCATGCGGTGGATTAACTTGTTCGTTATCATGCTTGACGGGTGCTGCTTTCGGCCTATGCATTCTTGTTTCAATGTAAATTCGCGACTGTGTTGTGGGTTCGTATTTAAACATTGAATGCTTTTAGCTTTTCATGGTTAGATTGTATCATGCGGTGGATTGATCTAATCTGATTGGTGGTGTGGCCTCAAACGAGTTGTATCATGCGGTGGATTAACTTGTTCGTTATCATGCTTGACGGGTGCTGCTTTCGGCCTATGCATTCTTGTTTTCAATGTAAATTCGCGACTGTGTTGTGGGTTCGTATTTAAACATTGAATGCTTTTAGCTTTTCATGGTTAGATTGTATCATGCGGTGGATTGATCTAATCTGATTGGTGGTGTGGCTTCAAACGAGTTGTATCATGCGGTGGATTAACTTGTTCGTTATCATGCTTGACGGGTGCTGCTTTCGGCCTATGCATTCTTGTTTTCAATGCAAATTTGTGACTGTGTTGTGGGTTCGTAACTAAACATTGAGTGCTTTTAGCTTTTCATGATTAGATTGTATCATGCGGTGGATTGATCTAATCTGATTGGTGGTGTGGCCTCAAACGAGTTGTATCATGCGGTGGATTAACTTGTTTGTTGCCATGCTAGATGGGTGCTGCTTTCGGCCTATGCATTCTTGTTTCGATGTAAATTCGTGACTGTGTTGTGGGTTCGTATTAAACACTGAATGCTTTTAGCTTTTCATGGTTAGATTGTATCATGCGGTGGATTGATCTAATCTGATTGGTGGTGTGGCCTCAAACGAGTTGTATCATGCGGTGGATTAACTTGTTTGTTATCATGCTTGACGGGTGCTGCTTTCGGCCTATGCATTCTTGTTTCGATGTAAATTCGTGACTGTGTTGTGGGTTCGTATTAAACACTGAATGCTTTTAGCTTTTCATGGTTAGATTGTATCATGCGGTGGATTGATCTAATCTGATTGGTGGTGTGGCCTCAAACGAGTTGTATCATGCGGTGGATTAACTTGTTTGTTGTCATGCTTGACGGGTGCTGCTTTCGGCCTATGCATTCTTGTTTCAATGTAAATTCGTGACTGTGTTGTGGGTTCGTATTAAACACTGAATGCTTTTAGCTTTTCATGGTTAGATTGTATCATGCGGTGGATTGATCTAATCTGATTGGTGGTGTGGCCTCAAACGAGTTGTATCATGCGGTGGATTAACTTGTTTGTTATCATGCTTGACGGGTGCTGCTTTCGGCCTATGCATTCTTGTTTACTGCGAATTTATGATCATGCTTCACCCTTTATTTATTTTCATATCATGTCTGTCCTCGTTAATCGGTCAAGGATGTACTTTACTTCCTTTGCTTATTTAAGGACCGATCTTACGTCATGCTGATGTTGTGCGTTCGGCAGTGCGATTCTTACATGCTTCTACCGATTGCAGAATGATATTCTGAGTAACGACAGATAGCTTGTCCGTAGCTACATGTCTCTCGAGATTGGCTTCAATGCCGTAAATATGGAACTGTCTGGTCTCACCCGGCACGTTCCAGGTTTTATCTAAACATTTTGTCCCTTTGTTAGTTTTCAGGCAAACTAACTGGCACGCTTTCGGATTCGTACGCGCGGGCCACGTGTTGAAGCCAGCTAATTCGGCTTGCTGTGTGTTTGGCGTGAGGTGCGGATTTTACGTCAACAGATGGGAATGGGAATAAAAGGCTCACGATTGCCTCTTTTTTTTTGGTTGCGGTTACTGTATTTACGACGCTAGCTAGCTTCAGCGGCAGCCAGGCGCGGGCGCTGGAAGTCGAGGCGGGCGGGCCCGCGACGGCGATCGCGTCGGGGGTTTTCACCGACGACGGGGGGCGTCGATCTTCTCCGATCCATCCATCCGCTCAGATCGATCACGCGCTAGCTTGGTCCCACACAAGCAAGTCGATGACCTGACGTACCGTACGTATGTACCTATCACGGTCACGCGCACACTCGCGCCAGCTCCGGCCATATATCTCGTATTCGACCTCCCCGACACGTACGCGCGTATGTATCATCTTGTACGTACCGCGCGCGATGGGCACGAAGCATATATATCTATCCTAGCTTGTACTTGGGGGATGCATGCGTTCCTCCGCTCGATCTGTCAGCTTCTGCGATTCCATGTCAATCTCACGAGATCGGCAGGAGGACGAGCACGACAGCACGTTCCAGACTACCTTTTGTAAAGTTGAAGCTACCACACGTACGTACCCTAGCTAAGTTTATTTATATCCACGTCGATCGGTGCCGACGAAGGAGCTAGGCTTTGTTACAGGCTAATTTACCTCTGACGACGGTACGCGCGCATGCAGTTAACTTATCTGGAATAATTAATAAGCTGATGAATTATACGGTGCACAGTACGTACGTATCGATCTGGGTATGTACAGTATATAGCTGCACTGCATGCTTTGCTTTTTTGTCTCGACGACGGGCCGCTAGCTGCTGTGCTAATAATATATCGATCGATGACAATAATTTAAGTTCGCAGCCGTACACAATACGTACCATGAGACCAACTGTTGCATTGTACGTGCATATGCAAGAACCCATACGCGTACGTACTGTACAACGAACGACCGGTTGGTATATGTAGTGTGTGTACCACCATGCATACCATACAGCAAGTACATACCAGATAACTCCGGCCATGCAGGACCATATCCATGTGATGAATATGCGCGTCGTGATGCACGTACGGCACCACCCCGGCCGGCCCGCATGCATGTTAGGGTACTCGATAGTAGAGATCATCATGGATGGATAAGCAGGCAAGGCAGCACGTACGTACGAGCGGCGTCGCAATCGAATAGGTGGCCGGAGGCGAGGGGTGCCGATCGAGCTAGTGAGACGACGCACGCACAGTGCATGCGGCAGCGACGCCCCCGGCCTCCAGCTCGATGGACAGCGGCCTCACATGACCCGGTTCATGTATGTGCCATTCCCGGGGGACACTACTAGCTTGCCGCCGCAAACAGACCACACTTCATTCGCAAACCACAAACCAAAGTTCCCATCCGGGGAGGAGCAGCTAGCATGCGCGCTGCTGGACACAATGCAACGTGCTGGATCGGAGACGTACGCCGCGTAGCGCCGCGCGCGGGCTCGCCATGGCTGCCGACGGATATGATGATCTCGATCTAGCCCCGGCCAGCTACACGTACGAGTACTGCCCATTACAACGAAGGCGATCGACCTCGTCTTTGGAGCCTCGCTCGTCGATTCAAACCATGATTGCGGTTACATAAAGCCACTTTGACAGATTGAAACATACGACCTGCTGCTCATCATCGATCCATCCGTCCGGCCAGCAGCAGCGCGCCTAATCATAAGTCAACACCACTAGCTTAGCTAGCTTGACTACACATAAATGACGGACGATTCAGACGATCGGTCGACTATGCATGCTAGCTTTGCTCCCTACCTGCCGTTTTACTGTAGTTGCCCTTGCTTTCACATCATGAGTTTCCCACGCATCCATCATCGCATTGTGAGTGAATTCCGATCCAATGCCCTCCAATATATCCGAGCTGAAGACACGTATGACGAGACCGACAGTACCCAACGTGTGGGATCCAGATGACTGGCGACGCACGTAGGGAGCGGGAAAGACTAAAGAGACGACCAAATTGGTTAGTTGCGTGACTTTAGACATGCAAATGGATCGGAACCGGTTTACAGTACCTTTCAAGATACTCATATTGACGGAAGTTCGTTGGTGATTTTCAGTCCCGCACGTCCACTACCAGGTTTTATCACTCTCTTTCAGAAACTACTCTGATTATGTTCACAAAAAAAAAGAAACTACTCTGATTATTCATTGTTAGATTTTCTTACTTTTCTAGAGGAGCTACGCTGATTTAATAGAATGTCATAATCACGGAAAAGAAATACCAACTTAGCTTGCTCTTGTTGGGCCAAGTAGGATAGCTCAGCTTGGTTTAGGGAAGTTGCGGGCTTCCTGTTTTCAAGTGCCTGGTGGGCCGGTTGGTTTCTCTGAAGAACGTCATTACCCCCCAAGCGCCTTGACGGGTTCTGTGACTTCTGACCATGTGATGAAGACCATAATTCCAGCCTTCTAGAATCAATTATAAGTCAGAGTCATCCTTTCTCTTTGTGCAACATACTGGATCATCAAGATGATATATTCGGCGCTGACGCAAAACGATGTCAACGTCATTGCCCCCCAAGCGCCTTGACGAGTTCTGTGACTTCTGACCATGTGATGAAGACCATAATTCCAGCCTTCTAGAATCAATTATAAGTCAGAGTCATCCTTTCTCTTTGTTCAAGATCCTGGATCATCAAGATGATATATTGGGCAACTGGGAAAACTTGCTCCCTTCCTTTTGACCCATCGGAAAGCTTGCTCTGTGTGTGTATATATGTCATTGATCCACTGACGATTACAAATCTCCGCAAAAGCAAAACATTGCAAGTATTAAATGGAATATTTATTTGCTAGGTACTGGATCTATCATTCAGACCGTGCATACTCCAATTACGTTTTCTACTGGCATTCGAATCTTTCCAGTCTTTGCTTCAGAGAGAGAAAAAAAACTCTTCTGAACTATGACATCATTCATTGTCATTACATATATATATATTCTGAACTATGACATCAGGGACATGTCAAAGTTCAGAAGTATTTTTCTCTCTAAAGCAAACAGCATAGCATCAGGGACATGTCATAGTTCAGAAGAACTCCTACTATGAGTTTAAATAATTGACCGAGTGACTCCGGATACCAATAACAGGGTCTTTGCCACTTGCACATCACAAGTATCGGTTTCATCATACACTCAAAAAGAAAGAGGAAACCCATGATGATAGCGGCGCACCAAAAACCACATGTATGCACACAGGAGAGAATAATATTACAAGTCCTTCAAATTATAAACAAACAGAAAGTAGAAAAATGGAAAGTAAATGTTCTGAATGTAATGCAAGATTCAAGCAGATGTAGCAGTTAAGGATTCCACTGGCAGAACAATCTGAAAGGGATGGCACTGAGGCATCTAAAACTTCGAAGAACTTCTATGGTACATTGCCAAGGTAGCGACTAATAAACATCCAACAGGAATAACTTCAATTACAAAGCCAAGTAACAAACAGTCAAGGCATCAGCTGAAATCTGCTTACAAAAAGACTAATCTGGGTGCAGTAATGTATTCTATGCTTGGTTGGCTCTAAAAACCCAGACTGGGCCAGTTAGTATAAGGAATCATATCACAAGCTTGCTCCAAACTCGTTCAATGCCACATCACATCTTGAAGTGCTGCAACAGCTCAAACGGATGCAGTTTTTGAAGCATCGAGGACCAGACAGATGTCTTGCCACAACCCTATTTCTTTCAAACTACACTCTGGGCTTAGATGATTTTGTTCCTGATGTCTTCTAGCTTCTTCAGGATTTCACCCGGAGTTCTGTCAAGTTCATCAGCAATCTTCCTCTGCATATCAGCCGGTAGGGACGGATACTGCTCGCAGAGATCACCATCTATCACATCCTGTAGCAGAACAGAATTCATCAGTTCCAGCGTGTTTCAAACTGCCTTTGCAGTTCAGCTGTAGTGACATCCAAATAAAATCCATATGTGAACATATCCTATCTGATAGGAAACCATCTTCTGAGCAATAGCTTGGCAGTGTATTAATATTGCAAAACAATTGACTTGGTGACATTATTGAATATAAGCATATCAACAATCTATAAAGAACGGTCAGAGAAAAATTACCTTCACTGGAAAATAAGCAGATCTGTAAGCCATGTGATCTCTTCCACATAACGGTGGATGCTCCTGGCGGAGATGCATCTCCAAGTGAGAGAAGAAGTCAACATCTTCCCTGGAGGTGAATGCAAGTAGTGCTCCCACACAGCCCATCACAGTTCCATAAATAAGGCATTCACCTCCACCAGGAATTAAAGAGGCCTTCTGCAAACTTGTGACAACATCACCAACATGAAACTGCACGATTTCCTCAACTTTGTTAGGGGCACCATTTAACTTCCCTTGCTCCCATTTAATCTTGCCTCCAGTTGGGTCTTCTTCAATCTCATCTGAAATATCCTGAGGAAGACGAGCAAAATATATATTCCCAAACTTATCAGCTCCAGCCATAGTGTCAAAATCTATATGTTGAGCTGCTGTAAGCCATCTGGGAACACTATCATCAGCAAAGATATACAGCTGGTTTTCATCCCGTCTGTACTTGCAGTAGTGAAACGACTGCAAGGAAATGGCAACATAAAAGAAATATATCAGAATTATAAACAAGGAAGCCAGGGGTAATCTGGTGAATAAACATGCAAAGCATTAAATGATCACAGGGAACTGTATGAATCACAAGAAATGTAACACTTCAACAGAACATACTAAAACTAAGTAACTCAACTGTTTGTGGAGCAATAGTGGTCCAGAAGGGGTTCCATCTAGTAACAGGTTGTTAGTCTCAAGAAAGATTTTGAGGGATTAGAGATCCTAACCTTACTAAATTTACTAGCTTCTTGACTCAGAAGATAGGAACAAACTATGGAGACATATTTGGATCACAAATACAGGACCAAAAAACAAAATCTCTTAACCCCCAGTAACAATGCTTCCAATTTTCTGAAAGGTGTGACGTGGGCAGCTAGAGCTTCCAAAAGGGGGGTACATGTGGAAAGTAGAGAACAGAACATGTTTTGGGAAAACTGTAGACAGCAGGCTTGTGAATATGTGGTTAGAAATCAAGTACATAGCATCTACTTTGTCTCTGTCTGAGGAGGATGCTACGGTCTGGAATTTCTCATCAAATGGAATTTATTCTTCTCAAGCTTTCTATAGTGTAAATGTGATCAATTTCAGATGTGTAGTTTCCATTCATACTCGAGCAGTTTGGGGCTTGTCCATTCCCCAAAAGTGCACTTTTTTCTGTGATTGACATCTAGAAATAGAATCTTGGCTAGAGATACACCTACCTGTTCTGTAACAAAGTTGAAACTGCACAGCACTTACTGTTTGATTGTGCAGTAGCTAAACAAATGTGGTGTGTCATGTCTGATGTGTGTGAAAGAGAAATTGGCTCCAACTTTGAGTCTATTGGCTGCTCTTGGCTTAGCAATAAGAAGTTTTTAGTTGTCAATATGTGTAGTTCTGCAGCTATTTGGGGCTTGCAGAAACTAAGGAATGAGTTGTGTACATGTATATCCACAATTCTACATGACTCAAGTATGCTAGACAATCTGCTTCAAAGTCTCACATTAGTAAATAAAAAAAGCATATCCTGCTAACCGTAATTAAATATGAAAATGCCATGTACTTAAAATCATTGTGAACATCACAACCAGGCCTAGAGGTTGACAACTATATCTTGTTATACATAATTTAATGTTTAAAAATTTTCTTCTTGGCCTACATACCATCCATGTGACAGAACTCACAAGCAGGGAATGCAACAGAATTGAGCAAAAGATTGAGAGCATACCTCTTGCATATCACCAACATAGATTCTATCGCGGTAGGTATGAATAGACACTATAGTCCTCGGAAAAAGCTTGTTTTCACATTTCCTGAGCAATTTTCTCTTCCCCAGATCATATAGTCTGAGCACTGAACCAACACCTGCAAGTAACCGTCCCTGGAATTGGCACAACGAAAGAGGTGTTTCCTCCACTTGTGTCTTGTGTAGAAGTTCAAGTGACCTCCCTTCATTCACAAACTTGTATATGTGGATGAACCCAGCAGAAAGGGTCCTCTTCGGCCAGAACTGCAATCCCTTGGCAGTGCCAACAGCCAAAAGAGTGCCGTGCTCCTTATCATGGAAATTCACAGTGCAAATACTGACAGCAGCTTCATTGTCTTGCAATTCCAGCAGGCAGGTAGTGTCCCTACTCCTTGGATCGAGGATCCTAATGCAGGAAACCCACCGCTCCGATTCTGCCTTTGGATAACCATACTGTTCATCAGGAAATGTGTTGCCCTCCTCAGCACCATCTTCTTGACCATCACCATTCTCCATTGGATCCCCATTGTTTGCATTTCCATTCTCTGCTGCACCAGAAGCCTCGAGGCACTCTTTCTTAGCCGCTTCTCGTTCTTCTGCGCTGAAAGCACCTTTATCGCTCTCAATAACAGCAATATATTTTTTCTTTGGTAGAATAACAAACTTCCTTGGGGTGTAGCGCAGAGGGATGGCCGTCTCATTGAAAGTCTCTCCCAGGCGTTCAATGGTGAAAATACGTAGGGCATCTCCGGCAACAGCAACAACACCTTCTGAGCATTGATCAGAAGAAAAGGATGCGGCAGATTCGAGTGTATCACAGGACAGAGGTGTCAAGAGGAAGTGACCTTGATGTATATAGCCCAGCCAAGGACGGCTGGACAGGCAGAGCATTGCTTGCCTGTGGCTAACTATACAGGGGAACAGCTTTGGAGGTCTCAGGCCAAGGAATCGAGACCGTGTGTCCGATAGCTGACCCGTAACCATGTCAACATTGGTCCGGAAAAGAACACCATTCTGCAAGCCAGCATTGAGGAAAAGGTTGGCTGGATACTCTGCCCCATCCTCACCACCAACTGATGCCTGTACCTCTAGGAATAGGAGTGACTCTGGTGCCGATGATACACTCTGCACACTTAGAGGCTGCAGGCAGTCATCAGGGTCCAGTGAGAGGATACGGATGGTGTTATCATAGGATCCTACAGCGAGAAATCTGGACCTTTGCCTACCCTCAGGGACCGGCGCAATGGCCAGGCATGCAACATCACCAGACATGTCCTGCTTCTCCACCTCCATGAGCTGACCAGTCATGTCCATCTCAAAATAGATGAGTTCTCCGCCACTGAGAGCGATTACCACCTGGAGCCGGTTCGATCCAACCTTTGTAATAGTTTTCTTTCCAGGCGTCCTCCACTCATTGACACGGCCATCCTCCCTGATGTGCCTGATACCATTTGGATGGACCTGCATGAGAGAGTCCTCACCGAGAAGCGTGACTGCAAGGGATTGAGTGGTATCCAGGAACTGGCTGTCACTGACTTCTTCAATGGTCTCACCAATAGAGAGCACAAGTGTAACATTAGCAAAGGACACGACAATGTAAGCATCAAACATGTCATTGATATTCTTCTTGACAGTCCACACAGCGATAGGCTCCGCAGGCAGCATTGATCGTGCCATCTCACTAATGGCAAGGCCAGGCCTCAAGATGCGCAGCGTGGAGCGTGGACCACGGCCACAAGCTGTGAACAACTGGGGTGTTTCCTCGTCGAATAAATTAGCGACACGCATATCCATGACCGGCATGAGGCTTTCGATCTCGTCTATGCGCATGAGGTTCTTTAGCGGCCTTGGCTGAAAGAAAACCGGCTGGAAACCCTCCTCTGTCTCCATCAGTGTTGCTGAAGAGGACTCAACATCAGCATCCCGGCCAATGTCACGGAACTGGTAAAGTGCATGGTTGCCAAACTCAGAAGCAGCAAAGAGGAAACCCGATCGCAGCACACAGGTAGCAGATGTCACAGGTATGGTGTCAAAGTACTTGATCCTGAGCTCAGTAACAGTTTCCCCACTATGTTCAAGGTCGACCTTGAAGATGTCACCATACTCTGTCTGTAGTAAGAAGAAGAAGAGACTCTTCTGCCTGTGTGTAGCAGCAGAAACAATGAGGACACCCCGCTCAGCAGGGAGGTCAGCACGTCGTGGAATAACAGCACGAACCTCTGGATGCCCCTGGCTCCGGTACAGCACAAAGTTGTCGCAGCACACAAGTACCCCACTCGGACCATCGCCGCCACCAGGGACAGTCACAAGAAGATTGGCACCATTATCAATGGGCTCCGAGGCCTTGCGGGAGACATGGTTGAGACCCAGGTCAAGCTCGTAGAAGGTGAGGAGCTTCTGCGCCTGGTTAGCAGCCTGCCCCGTGGGGTCGCGGTCAGACTCCGCATACTCGAGCTCGATGGCGGCGAAGACGGGGTTGTCGAATCCACAGTCGAGGGCAGTGAGGGAGAAGGTGAGGGTGTTGGATTTGTGCGCCTCGAGTGGGGAGGAGATGGTGAGGCGCGCGGCGGCGTCGCGGTTGAGGACGTAGACGAGCTTCTGCTTCTCGAGCGCGGCGATGCAGAGCGCGCGGCCCTTGGGGTCGACGGCGAGCAGCTGGCCAGGGACGATGCGGCGGCATCCGGACTTGCCGAAGGTCTCCTGGTGGACCTTGTCGAGGCGGTTGCGGTCGGGGGAGTACTCGAGGATGACGAGGCGGCCCGAGTCGGAGCCGACGACGAGGTAGTCCTTGTTGGCGCCGGTGAGGCGGAACTGCGCGAGCGAGCGGATGGCGCCGAAGACGTCGACGGAGAGGAGCGTGCGGAGGCGGCCGGTCTCCGGGTCCGGGCGGAGGAGGTCGAGCGTGCTGCCCCGGGCGACGGCGATCTCCTGGGTGGAGGCGGACCCGGAGGCGGCCGACTTCTTCGTGTCGCGCCCGCTGAAGCTGCCGATGACGGCGCACACCGCACCCGTCGCGCGCTGCAGCGTCAGGCTGTAGAGGTACATGGCGGCGCCAAGGTCCCCCTCGTCCTCCGGTGGCGGTGGGGACGGCGGCGGCGGATGGGGATGGGGGAGAGAGCAGGGGTGGGAGATCTAGGGTTTTAGAGCGCGGCGGTGGGCGGGCGGCGCTCGACTGCTGTGGGGAGGCTCAGCGACCCAACTCCAAACGTTGCGGGATGGCTTGGTGGACCGCGTCGCGATTCGCCACGGCCCACGGCCTTGTGTGCTGGCCTCTATTGACAAACCGCCTCCGAGCTGGCGGGCCGTTCTTGGCAAACTTGGTTGAAGCGCTTGCATTGACAGTCGCCCTGTTCCTATTGTTTACAACGAGCTAACAGTATTTTTCTCTCAGCGAAAACCAGTGACAGCCACCAGCCACCAACCAGCCAGCAGTGTTTTCTCTCAGCAAAAATCAGCACCAGCCACCAGCCAAACGAACAGGACGAGCATCGGCAATTGCAATGCTGCTCTTGCCAGACCAGAGCTATCTCGGTCCTATCCTACCTTGTTTTTCATTCCTTCACGATTATACTTGTGACATTGCACAACTTCAGGCATGGGTTGGTGACGCACGGTTCCTCACGTAGGAGCTACTGTTATATTTAAAAATGCCAGGAAAAAATACACTAGTACTGTAGTAGGCAAGCCCCGGGAATGATAATCTGATATTGTTGGGCCAAGTAGGATAACTGGGCTTCGTCCGAAAAGCTGGGCCGATCATTCGTTCTGAAGTACTCGTGCCGATGCAAAATGACGTCACTGGCGAAGCGTCTGAAGGAGTTCTGACTTCCGGCCATGTACCGAACGCGTAATTCCAGTCATCTAGAAGCAACAAGTCAAAGTCATTTTCCCCTTTGGTCAAAACTCTGGATCATCAAGATCATTGGGCAACTGGGAAAACTTGCTCCCTTCTGTTGACCCATCGGAAAGCTTGCTTTATTTTTTTCCGTTTAATCATCAGCTGCGCCATTGACCCACTACCCACTAACGATTTGAAATCTCCAGAGGCAAAAGGTTTGCAAGTGTTAGGTAAATCCACGGTATTCAATAAAAATGTGGGGGAAAACTCAGCAAGTCAGCATGACAGAGCTTCGGGAGCAGCACAACCTTCTAGCTCGTTGCTCTCTCAAAAAAAAAAACTTCTAGCTCGTTTATCAAAAAAAGAACTTCTAACTCAGAATACCGATGAATATATTTGAAATAATTCAATGCGTTACTAGTTGATGCAAAAAAAAAAATCTCAGCCATCTAGAAAAAAACCCTCAAAAAGTCTATGAAGACTTCAAAAATCACAATTTTATGATCTTACATTAGGCCACGTGAGGATTTAAAAGTTTTCCTTAGACATCCATTCCACTGATCAACTATCAAATAGCATTGTCTTCAAATTTTAGTGGAATTTAGACATATGTGCTCTTAGGCTCTTAGCCTGTTGCTGTGAGCTTTGATCGAACTAGAAAAGAAATGTACTTGCTCCACTTACAGAAAACTGGCTACACGACCACGACACCATTCCACATAATTTGATGACACAAACAATAATGTTTCAACTTGGCAGAACTGGAAAAGCGATCGAGGATTACATTTTTCTTTCTGAATCAAACACACATGCAGGTGTGCTCGATCAGCAAGTGCCCCACTATACCCAGATGGCCAGACCACGAAACCGTTTCAAAACGGATTTGAAGTTCCAACCGAATCATGAAACCAAATTTAAAGATGCCCATTGTCACCTCTGCTCCGCGCACGACAGGTATTCACAATTCCGAGCGAAAAGGCCAAAAGGCATCTGCTGAACGGCTCATCCTGGTTTGCATTGGCTGCAGGAGGCCGAAGCACAAATGTAGGATTACGTATTTACAGACTTACACTACTATTTTTTTTCACTTGGGCACGGTGAGTGAGTACATGGACGTGTCGATCGGATCTGGGTATACACAACTTCTCGAACCAAAATTTGGGACCGCAGGGAATAGCTCTGCAGCTGAATGCAGGGGCAGGGCCCTGTCTGTCTGAAGTTTGAACTGAAAGCCTGAGGGCTGCTGCCGCACCCTGCTTTCATATTCCACCCAGCTGCGAGGGGCAGACGAGTGTCAGACCATGCATTGCTTGAGCGCCTTGGGTGTTTGGCCTCCCTTGAGTCTTACCTGCATAAATCAAATTAGGGTTTATTTAGTAAACTACACAATTGGAAGTTTTCCTCAAGCATGTGTTTAGAATTTTATGAAAACGTCTGAATTTTGAGTTCACTTTCATGACAGCTAGAATCTGACGAAGTTGCGGGGGATCCCTCTACCCTCGACGATCACGCCAAAATGAACAGTCAAGGTGTGCTACCTCGACAGTGATAGGGCCGAAATGTTCAGTTGTGCTGTCAATTGAGCCCCATGGTCACGGATGGCCGGGATTATCTAGATATTTCTAGAAGGAGGGGGCCAGGGATCTTGCTCTTAGAGAGCTGTCCTGATCGACATGCTGCTAAGTGCTAACCTGCTACTGTGACGTCGAACGCGTGGAAAGTATGTTCAGGCTAGGATAGTGGACTGTGTCTTCACGCAGTTAGCCTGCAAATTCTAAGAAGGTGGTTGAGATTTGACTGTGGCTGTTCTGGGAGGACTATTGGTAGTGATTTTAATGGCCCTGTTTAGTTCCACATCCATCACCAAACTTTCAAAAATTCTCTCTCCAAACTTGACTATTCACATATCACATCAAATCTCTCTCCTCATGCATGGAGTACTAAACATGGATAAATAAAAAAACTAGTTGGATGGTTTTGATGTACACGACGAGACGAATCTTTTAAGCCTAGTTAGGTCATGGTAGGACAATGTTTACCACAAACAAACGAAAAGTGCTACAGTATCCGATATGACATTTTCCCTTCACTTTTTTTCTCTTTTCACATGAACAGAACACCGCCAATGACGGCAAATGCAACGATGGTCTGATAGGCTTATGTGAGCAATATGAACGCGACTGCAGGGTAATTCTTGCAAAGTCCTGGAAACTGCACAAACTGTATGTATTGACAGTTGAAACGGCAAAAGCAGATTCCATGGCGGGATGAACTCGGATTATCCTGCGGGCTTTTTGGCCGAAAGCTGGTGGAATGGATTATACGTACAGCGGAATCTTTACCAGCTTGCTGCCACACCCACAACAAATATAAGCACGGATTGCAAAGGTCGACCTATTTATTCCTTGGTGATTTAAAGATTTTTGTGTGAGAAAGTTTGAGGCGAGAGGAATTGGCAGTGTCAGCGAAGGAGGGAGAGGGAGAGGAGGACTGACCGCTTCGACGTCGATTCTGTAGACGAGCAGTCGGCGGCGCTCGCGGCAGCTGGCGCGGTAGGCCATGGCGAGGTGCGCGGCGGCGAGCGCGAGCGACATGAGGAACATGGCCTCGACGGCGACGAGCTGGCCCTTGCCGTGCAGCCCGAGGCCGTCGGCCGCGGCGGCGACGCCGAACACCGCGACGGCCTTGGCGAGGACGTAGCAGAGGGAGGCGACGCTGCAGGCGACGGCAACCCACATGTAGGCCGCGCCGCCGCCGCAGGCCGTGTAGGCGCAGAGGATGATGAGGGAGCGCGCAGCGGAGACCGCGGGGAGGTCGACGAGCGAGGAGCCGAAGCGGAAGGCCCTGGCCTGGTCCACGAGGGAGGCGGCGAAGGAGGCGGCGGCGGCGGCGGAGTGCGCCTGTGCCTGCGCGCGGAGGAAGTTGGAGAGGAGCGCGGGCGGGAGGAGGAGGTCGAGGAGCACGACGAGGAGCGGCGGCGCGCAGACGAGGAGCAGCGAGGCGAGCATGGCGACGATGAAGAAGGCCGTCTTGGCCCACCGCCACGGGCGCGCCCACAGCCGCTCGTTGTGCACCAGCGGCAGCTTCGTCTTCTCCATGGTCACCCCACCCGCCCGCCGATCAACGTCGCGTTCGATCAGTGCGTCGCTGCGCTGCAGCAGTGAGGACGCAGGCAGGCCGAACCCGGGTGGTGGGCGGTCGTGGACTCGTGGGTGGGTGCACGGCCCCAAGGGAAACGGACGAATTGCTACGGCTGCGGCTCAGTTTTTGTTTGTCACGGGTTCGGCGCGAATTTGCCAGTACCACTTCCGTTTGCTTACGACTGCCTCGCGACGAAACTAATACAATCTCTATTGTGATGAGAGCAGCGAGCCGAGAATGATACGTAATAAATAAATAGAATAATTTGTGCGACAGAGGAAGGAAGACACAGTATGCGCGGGGGACTCTGTGTCGTAACGGTTCAATTCTCGTGTCCCGAACCGGGCCAGATGTTCCGGAAGGCGTACGGCTGCCAGTCCGGGTCACGTTTGAATGTTTGATGTCGAGTACGAAACGCAGATGGAAACGGAATAATTTTGTCTCTAGAAGATCATTTTGTCCACGCCGCACAACGTACACCTCCATCCACCTGTCGCTTCCGAACGTTCTACTCTGACCCCCGGGCAAGTACAGTACTCCGTAATGAACATCAAATTCAGCGACCCGACCATCATAATTGCATGCCAGAAAACGAACGAACGGGCGAGTCGATGCGTGACGCGGCGCCCTCAAATCGAAAAGAAAAAACCCGTGCTTTGGGAGGGCGAGACACATGGAACCCATGTGGCGCGGCGCGGCGCGCGCGACATCCATCCATCCGCATCCTCCCGGCCGAATTCCCACCCTCCCAGATTGAGATTGAAACCACATGCATGATCCCCGGACCCCGGGCCAATGATAGATAGATTCATGGCTGGCCGGCGGCCGGCGGGCGCCGCGCCACTTGGTCACATGCCGCGCGCGATCTCTGGCCTCCCCGCCATGTGGAGACGCCGGCCGCGGCACGCGCGCGGCAACCGTTACCGGCCGCCCCCTTCCTCCTGGCAGGCTCCTGCGGCGGCTGCAACGCGTTGGAAACCCGGTCGTCCCTGGCTGCCCGCATCGTGACCGGCCTTTCTGTTGTGTGGACGGTTTGGTTGGCTCCGTTCCACTCTGACTGCCAACAATTTTCGAAAATGGCCTTCGGGGTTGGGTTCAGCCCTAGGACCTGACCTGACGAGCATCTTGAAAAGAAAGCATTGACGGCGAGTTTTACGAGGGTCGAGTTCGGCGACAGATGCCGGCCAGGGCCACTGCTGCAAAAAGGCTTGGAAACATCACGGGTATTCAGGCACACGAGGCTTGTCTACCTCTAGCAGTTTATTATACGTACTTTATTATTTATAATAATAACACCAGGCGGCTTTTTTTGTCTTAACCTGATCGTGTGCAGTAGAAGTACCAGTTTTGTGCTGAAAATCTTAGCGAGTCAAGCTGTTCACCCGCTGAAACTGCGTTCTAGTATAGTTGAAGGAAATGCGCGCCTACGTAATCGTGGTTTTCCGCGCATTGTACTAGTATATGTATGTGTCTAGGTAGGATTATAATTAAGATCAAGAATCTTGATGATGACGGCATCACTGATCTGAATCCTGATCCGTTTCTTGTTTGACAAACAACATACTCCTATCATGGAGCAACTTGGAAGCACGGCGGGGCATTTGTTTTCTTTTTTGGCCTG
This sequence comes from Echinochloa crus-galli, assembly GCA_900205405.1. Classification (NCBI taxonomy): domain Eukaryota; kingdom Viridiplantae; phylum Streptophyta; class Magnoliopsida; order Poales; family Poaceae; genus Echinochloa; species Echinochloa crus-galli. Next base: position 19,183 of record OAMR01000715.1, on the reverse strand, counting down.
GAGAGTTGATATATACGTATTCTGTTAATCCAGAACTCATATGAATGTTTCCGCTGATGTCAGTATCAGAATTTTCGTTGGGACTATTATTGCTGTCCCGACTTCGCGAAATCGCACTACAGTTCGCTGTTGCTCTTTTCGTCACGCGCCAGCAGTTCTTTTCTTCTTCCTTTTTTCGCTCGGTCAGAACAGGAGTACACATTCCTCAAAAAAAAGAACAGGAGTACACGGGGGTCTACGCTGATTTTTCACGTAGAAAGGGCGCTCCCTTTACACTGATCGAAATTGCGTTGCGAGTGCAAGCCTTCAGAACGCGTTTCCATCCATCTTTTTCTTCTTGTGATGCGATCTCTGCGTCTCAACAGGCAACAGGACCGGACGAATTTTCTGAGATGATGGACCGCCATGTTGTCAAATAAATGCTCCAAATCCAAGGACCCAGGCAGCGTGGCATGCCTGCCTGCCTGCCTGCTGCTGTTTGCAGATCGATTTGTACACACAGTGACGACAGACAAATTGGGCGTTCCATGTGCCGACGATGTTTGTTGCAGCTCACGCGGGCCAAGTGCCCAAGTCACAGCACTTCACAGCTTTACCACTAGATATCCGAAAAAATAATATACGTATCACAGGCTAGATATTTCACCTTTGGCAGCCGCCAAATGGAGGGTGATAAGAGGATGAGACAAAGCCCACGTCACCCTCCACCTGAATTTTCCAAACCCAAGTGCGCCGTGGGTGTGGATGTGTGTGTGTCACATCTTTATCCGCTTGCTCATTTCTTTTACATACATGCATCTCAGTGAGTCAGACGGGCTGCTGAGCTAGCTCCACTATCTCCCTCCCTCGTTTTCTTTACGACCATCTTGAGCCATCTTGATGAACAAGAGTTAAGAAGCTTCTTTTCCGAGATGGCAACGTAGTAAAGCATACCCCGGGCTTCTAGATCGCGATTATGACTGATCCGAATCAGGTTCTTGTCCCACCTGCATATTTGTTTTTGGCCAGCAGGGAGTGAAAAGGAGCAGATCCTTTTCTCTTCTCTCTAGCTAACTTGCTCCACCCAACCACTTCCCACGTGGGCGATGACGCGGCGCCAACCGAATTAACGGCCTGGATTCGCTCACCGGCGTCACTCGATCAAATGCATGCTCCTGTCCTGCCGAGATGGCAGCCAGCCTCACAGCTCGTTGTCTCAACAGCAATACATCCTGAGAGGCAGGCAAAGGTATAATATATCGAGATTCGAGAGAGAAGGCTAGATAGACACCAGCAATAATCAGGCATACATTAACCCCAGAGGGAGAGAAAAGAAAAAGAAGGCATTGTGGAACAGGTGGTGTACATGAGACGATTAGTGTTGGCAACGTCACTGTTTTCCCCCCGGTGGTAAGCAAGAGCAAGAGGGCGAGTCAACCGCGTCGGGTTAGGTCACATGCCGCCATGGGGCGCCACACGGTGATCTCAGCTCACGCGTGTGATGGCGACCTCGATCACCTTCACCTCAGGTCGTATGCCATGGATGGATGAGATCTTCTTCGTCTTCTTCTGGCGAGTTCTGACCTTGGAATGGATGGGATGGGCGGATAAAAGTACTCGGGCCTTCTTCAGCAAGGAAACCTGGTCGTGTTTTTTCCGGGCAAAAAAATTATCAAAAGGAATCTTGCATGTGTGGATCACTAAATAAAGTCTATTTACAAAACGATGAGTGCAACTTTGCACGACGAATCTAATAAGCTTAATTAATTCATGGTTTGCTACAGTAATTCTACATTAACTATTCTCTAATTGTGCGGCCAAAGACCTCATTAGATAGGTCTCGCACAATAGTATAACGTTGTGAAAATAATTTTATAAACTGACTTTATTTAATATCCTTAATTATTGATCAAATGGTCTGGCAATATATTTACAACGCTAAAGAGACACGGCCCTCGCTTTTATTTCGTCCTGGCTTTCTTCCAGCAAATGGAATGCATCGATCCGTCCCCTGGATTCCTCCCTCGTTTTTCTAGTCCACACCGCCAGCCGTGCCAAATGCACGGAAGAAACGTGCCGCCTCACGATGGAAACAAGGGTCGCTGGACTCGAGCGTGAGAATCCATAGCCAACGAGTCCGTAGCTAGCAGAGAAACCAGAGGCATGGTGATGGTGATGGCGCAGCTCGTACGATTGGTTGTGGGAGAGGCGATCGAAATCGGAGAGGAGCACGCGGACACGGGGCGCCGGGCCTCAGCTTGCGGTCGGTCCGGAGCTCCGGCATGGCTGCACTGCACGGCCCTGCGCGGGTGGACTGGTGCTTCCATGCTGTTTTTTCCGGAGAACACTGCATGAGGGAAGGAAATGGAAAAAAGGCGTATTATCACGGCCCAGTGAGAAATTTAAAAGGCCACTTACGGTCACAAGGCCCAATATCGTTAGGCCCAGCCCAGTTCATGCGATCGTGACGACCACTGGGCCACCCTGTCACCTTATGGCCCTGCCATTTCTGTCATTTCCGGTGTCCTAGGTTATCAGGAAAAAAGGCCCATGGAATCTACAGTAATATAATAATAGTAAATAAAATATCTCAAAGCCCACTCCGCGTGGCGACGTTGACCCCACTCCCCATCGCAATTCCAACTGGCCCGTTCCCCATCCCCTTCCTCCCCTAGTTCCTCCCAACCCCCACCGTGCTCGCCACGGCCGCCACCAAGTTGAAGCAAAGCAGAGCCCTACCGGCCTCCCCCACCTCCTCCCCAGATCGGCGATCCCCGTGGCCAGGCAGCGGCGATGGCGTCGTCGCAGGCGAACATCGAGAAGATGCATCTCCGCCAGAGCTACCGCAACGTCTGGCACGCCGACATGATGAGCACCATGCGGGCCGACTTCCCCTGTGTGTAAACCCCCCCTGTTGATCTCCCTCTCCATTTCCTTTCTCTCCCCCAGCCAACGCTGGTGTGCGATGCGGTCTCCCGCAGGGGAATTCGTGTTCTGATGGAGCTTTCTCTGTTGTTGCAGACTGCTGCCTCGCGCTGTGGTGGTGAGCGATCGACCCTGCCCGGTCTCCGTTTCTGCGGTCTTCTGGGGGTTTCGAAACCCCTTGATTTTCGTAGATCTGAGGAAATTTTGCCAGTGTAGTTAGGGTTTTAGGGGATTTTAGAGTCTCGAGGGTTCTGTGTGGATTTTGCATCGTGCATTGCCACTCTTTTGAGGACCATATGCATATAATCAATCATTCCTTGGGCATTTAAGTTTAACCTGCGCAGCGCATTTTAAAAAATAAGAAGAAAATAAATGATGATGCTGAATCCACGGCTAGATTATCTCTAGAAATCCATATCGTGGTGACATGTGCACATAGCCCATGCATTATCTGCCGCAAATTAAAAAAACTAGCTGTCAGCTTCATGTTCCCCCTTGTAGCCAGTTACCGGAGTAATCATCACCAGTAATCGGGAAAGAGACCTCTACATTTGTTTGTTAGCTTCATGGGATGAATTGACCCAAAGGGCATTGAAATAGCGATCATATTTTGTTTCCGACGAGCCTTGAACTATAGCATTTCCAATGCATTGCATATCAAAGGGAATGGTCTACTATGTCTATCATTTTCTACTGTGTTGTTCTGGCATGTTGTGCTCATCTAGCATGTGGAACATGGCTGTACATTTTGCATTAGATGGGCATTGTTAGTACTTGGAAATGTGGATTTTTACCTATTTGTTAATATGCCATTTACTTGTTTCTTTTCAGTGGACCATGTGTGTCATACATGCTTCGCAAGAGGGCTCTCTACAATGACATGTCAAGGTAGCAGGCACTCTATTTTTAATATTTTGTTAAGGTTATCACAGGAACTTTTTGTTCAATCTCCCTCATCACTTATTCCCATTGCGTCTTTGTGTGCTGTAGGTATGTCTGTTGTGCTGGCTACATGCCATGCAGTGGAAGGTGTGGCGAAAGTCGGTGCCCAGAGTTCTGTCTTGCAACTGAGGTACAGGGCCCATTCAATTTGCTTTTTACCCTGCTATTCCTTCTCAATGTACTTCTTAGTACATGACTTACATGTGTTGGAATTCCATATGGGACATGTCTAATAGTTTTTATGTGGATATGTTAACTGATGGCTCCTATCACACTCCATTAGTTTATACTGATCTCAGTGCTCATATTTGGTAACCTTAGTATACTTTATATATTCACGGTATCCATGAAACACACTGTACCTTATATGATTGATGAAATGATGAGGATCATTTATACTTGAGATAGACTTATTTGGCTATTGTTTTTCTTGGGTATTTAATCAATATACTACCATTGTACAATTAGGAAAATGGCAAAATGCTGATGCAAAGCCCATTTCTTTTTTATCGAACACGCAGGAGAACTGCGTATCTTTGTATTAATAGGAGAAGAAGAGTCTAAAATAGACTCACACAGACACACCCCAACTCACACAACTCACACAGACACACACAACAACAACACACTCACACTCACGCTCACACTCACACACCCTCTAACCTTACTAACTACCTTACCGCTGCGGGATAAGAAACCTCACAGGACAAGGTAGACCATGACCATCATGACCACCAACACCAAAGCCCATTTCTTACGTTAAAACTTCTGATGCTTTAGTATCAGAACCTTTCCCATTTCTTACATTAAACTTCTGATGCTTTTGTATCACTACCTTTAAACCTAGGTAAAACCTGATCTAAATTTGGACTTGCTCTTTCTTTTCAGGTGTTTCTTTGCTTTGGCAATTCAGTTGCGTCAACTCGCTTCTTGCTGCAAGATGAATTCAACATACAGACAACTCAGTGCGATAACTGCATCATTGTAACGCTACTTCCCTCTTATATATTTGTTCTGTTTAAAGGAAGCTTAAATTCAAGGTCCAATGGAGGGTTTCCTGCAATATCAGTTGGACTGAATAGCACCTTTTATTGCAGGGCTTCATGGTCTGCCTTCAACAAGTTGCTTGCATCTTCTCTATAGTTGCAGCCATTGTTGGGAGTGAGGAGCTTTCAGAGGCTTCCCAGATCCTTAACTGCATGTCTGATTTGGTCTACTGGACGTAAGGCTCCCTATACTCTGTTCTTGCTCATCTCCATAGTGAAGTTCCCAGTTCTGATAATCCTATGCCACTTTTTGCAGGGTTTGTGCCTGTATGCAGGTAAATAGCATTCATTTCTTCTTCTAACCGTATTAGTCATCACTCTCCAAACCCTTGCACCTCCATCTTATGACATTTTAATGCAAATACAGACGCAACACAAAATTGAAATGGACAAGAGGGATGGGAAGTTTGGCCCCCAGCCCATGGCAGTACCTCCGGTGCAACAAATGTCACGCATGGATCAGCCTGCCCCGCCTCCTGCTGGATACGCACCACAACCAGCCTACGGCCAGCCTTATGGTGGCTATCCACCTCCTGCTGGTCAAGGTTACCCACCAGCTGCTTATCCCCAGGGTGGTGCATATCCTCCTGCTCAAGGTTACCCCCAGGGTGGTGGCTACCCTCCACCTGCTCAAGGTTATCCCCAGGGTGGTCAGTACCCACCACCTGGTTACCCGCCACAAGGTTCCTACCCCCCGCCACAAGGTTCTTACCCCCCACAGGGGTACCCTTCCAAGTAAAGAACACAGCAATTGGAGACACGGCTTTGCCTGGCAACCAAAATATTGTGAACATGTAAACAGTAGGACTGCTGTAGCGTCATAGTTGATGTTGAGACACTATCTGTGATTGCCCTGGGTGGTAAACGGTGAACAATATTTTGATTCTCTCTGGTGAACTCATCAGTGACTTCATATTGTGTCTAGTATATCCTTCTAAGAATAAGGAATGACATTGAATTGTGGGAAGTCAGAAAATTGGTCTGTACTTGAGCTTGGTAATAACGTTGTTCATGGAGATTGTTGGTCGTCCATTTTCGGTAAATTATTGTCTATGGGAGTGTGTGTCATGTTAAACCTGGATGAATGCTGAGATTGTGAGTTCACTTTATTCTATGTAGTAACAATTTTGTGGCATTTCATATTGAAGGATCGAATGCTTATGAGCACGAGCAGGGAGCAGTGCCTTTCATACATATTATCATAGTATGAGATGAATAGACAGACTGACAGCGATCCTCAAGCTGTGTTTATCGTTGTTTTTCGTGTTTTATTTTTTTTCCTGATAAACCTTATCAGGTTGATTCCATGATAGTGAGGTCTCAACGGAGTTGTCCTTGGTTGAGATGTTGCTAGCTCCAGCATCAATTGATTGGAATGTTTGGCAAGTTGCGTGACAATTATCTCTTTGATACATTAATCATATATCCATGTAATCATGTAACTGTAGACACTAATCGGAATCGGTCTTGTCCTTGCGTGAAGACTTGTTCATTATACGCTGGAAAACTTTAGATTTATTACGAGAGGCTTGCTGCTGGCTCCAGCCTTAATTTGTCTTGTGGTGTTGGTTAGGCCTAATGGTCCAATTAATTTCCACAGCTAGTCCAATTTCAATTTGGTACACCTAATTGATACAAGGCCCACAACGATAGAGATTCCGATCCGATCCAAGAAGCAGCCGTTTGAATAGTTTTGCACCAACTGTATATGATTGACAGCCGCCACCATATTTTCTGAATGAAACAGGTTACTGTTGACAAGTAACAGCAGCTTGGTACAAACATGAATGCAATATCTTTTCTTCTTCTTCTGACAGCTGATGATGGTATTTGCACAGGGTATGAATTAATCTTCAGATTATGTACGCACACTGGGGGCAAACTATGGCTATACAATAACAAGAACAATATGCTCTGAGCATACAAGCTCAAAAATCACAGCAAACAAATATGCCAGTGGTCAGACTAGTGTGTATGTGTGTCATGAAACTGTCACCTCTGACTAATGACTAGATATACAGTTGAATCGATCGATCCTCTTATTTTTGTAAGTCACCATGGTCGGAGCTCTGTTTTGATTAGCGTGTTGGTATATGTGTCAGGTGTACACTGTGCAGCTCTCCATCACCTGCACATAAACCTTTGCATCAGAGCTGAGACTAATTACATTTAAATGAGAGAAGTATCTATCTAGTCATTGGAGGTAGCATTGCTCACCTTTTACGCTTCGATTTGAGGGTTGACGTCTGGGAGTTGTTATTTATTACGAGAGGCTTGCTGCTGGCTCCAGCCCTAATTTGTCTTGTGGTGTTGGTTAGGCCTAATGGTCCAATTAATTTCCACAGGTAGTCCAATTTCAATTTGGTACACCTAATTGATACAAGGCCCACAACGATAGAGATTCCGATCCGATCCAAGAAGCAGCCGTTTGAATAGTTTTGCACCAACTGTATATGATTGACAGCCGCCACCATATTTTCTGAATGAAACAGGTTACTGTTGACAAGTAACAGCAGCTTGGTACAAACATGAATGCAATATCTTTTCTTCTTCTTCTGACAGCTGATGATGGTATTTGCACAGGGTATGAATTAATCTTCAGATTATGTACGCACACTGGGGGCAAACTATGGCTATACAATAACAAGAACAATATGCTCTGAGCATACAAGCTCAAAAATCACAGCAAACAAATATGCCAGTGGTCAGACTAGTGTGTATGTGTGTCATGAAACTGTCACCTCTGACTAATGACTAGATATACAATTGAATAGATCGATCCTCTTATTTTTGTAAGTCACCATGGTCGGAGCTCTGTTTTGATTAGCGTGTTGGTATATGTGTCAGGTGTACACTGTGCAGCTCTCCATCACCTGCACATAAACATTTGCATCAGAGATTAATTACATTTGAATGAGAGATGTATCTATCTAGTCATTGGAGGTAGCATTGCTCACCTTTTACGCTTCGATTTGAGGGTTGACGTCTGGGAGTTGTTGTGCCAGTTCCTCAATGAACCAGTTGTTGATTTGTTTCAGCTGCAGGCCAGTCTCCTCAACAAGCTTCGCCTTATCGTCTTCCTGTACCAGCCACTCAAATGACATCATCTTTAGGATATGATGCATACATGGTACTTTAAAAACCACATCTTTTTCTTTCCATGGAACTCATTAGCAACCACATAATTAAATGGCACGAGGGATATTTCCAATAAGCTTAGTCAGCAAGTTGGGAGATTGGAGAACAGCTAAGGAGGGCGACCACATCATCAGTATGCATGGTAGGAGCAGATGGCTGGTTGCATTCTTGCATGCATGCATGATAGCTACAATGCACTCACCGTGGGGTATGGCCACTTGGAGTGCTGCTGCCACCATTGCTTGAGGATGCTGGTGGTGTCCCCAGGCAGCTTCCCGGCCCTCCTTTTCCGAAGGATTTCTTCTCTCACATCCTCTATTCTTGACTTGAAACCCTGCAACGAATTCGACATGACCTCACATCAGCCTAAAGCACAGTTTGCACATCAGCTTCAGCTCAAAGAGCTCCTTCCTTCCTTTTTTTTTCTTTTTTCATTCACCTGCTTGAGCTCGATCTTGAGCTCCTGCCTGACCCTCTCCATGAGTGAGCGCTCGGAGTCGGTGGGCAGGAGCGGGCCGAAACCCATCATGTCGTGCGCGTCGGAGCCCATGTCCAGGGGGCCCTCCAGCATCGGCGGCTCGTCCTCGTCCTCCGACATGGTCGCCCCTGAACCTTCCTCCAGAGTCGCGCCTGCGTGCACACATCCATCAGCAAATGATCAGTGTCAGCAATAAAGATGATTTTTTATAGAAATGACCAGAGTTAGTGACTTAAGTAAAGCATGAAAAATTCCTCGACCGTTTTCACTGGGATTCAGATCACGATCACCAGTAGTAGTGAGACACCATAGAAACATGTACGGAGGCTTGCGCATGAATGAAATGAACTGAAGGCTAACGAGACAAGCAAGAATGGGAACGTGCATGATCGATCGAGTAGCTAGACAAATGTACGAGCATTATTGCCACTTGGAAGGTACTATGCCCAATTAAACACATGTATGCTAGATCTAGACGCTTTTGGAAATTTGCGGTTGTCTCCATATGTGATGATCGACAATGTCCTAGCTTAGAGCGCTAGCATAGGAACAAGCTGACTGGAGCAAGAGGAGTGGCATGCATGCATGGCTTAAACTTAGTTAGAATCAATAACCATCAAGCAGTGGAACATATAAAAAAACCATGAAGAAGAAAGAAATGATATTGACGGTTTTTTTAGTGCCCTATAAACAATGCAAGAAACCACTGTCAGCTCGTTGCTTGCGTCGACGTGAAGCTAGAGATCAAATTAATACTGTGGGAAAGAACAAAAATCCTGAAGAATGAAGGACGTAGAGATAGATGATGCAGCAAGATGGTGAACCACCGACCTCTAGAATGGCATAAGCTAGTGTTATAAAATATGAACACATGCAGTGACCTAACTTATTAAGTGTCATAACTCGTAAGTGAACTTTGCATGCATGCTTTATATATATATATATGCACAAATAGATACATATAGCCAGACGTCATATTTTTCTTAGTTGTGCATACATCACCATTTCTACATGTCGTCATCACGCTTATATAAATTAAGGGGGTGCAAAATATATAATCGCAAAAAGGAGTTTAATAGGTATGTTCTGATTTCTCATGCATGGTAGGGAGAACGTGAACAGCATGGGCAATGATGAAATGATGAGAATCACGGAGATGATTCAACCTTTTCCTAATAGGTATGCTTCGAGGGTATAGAAACTCCATCTTTTAGACGTGTATCTGAACCGGCTTCGATGCTCACCTCCATGGTTAGTTGCCAAACCAACATGGATATAGCTTCTTTGAGAGAGAAAAAGAGAAGACCCAATGCAAGACCCTTTCTCATTATAACATCACAAAAAACACATATGCATACGCACTCGGAATGGTCGATATTGTTATTGACGATTCTGTTTTTCTACCAACTAGTGGTCCAACTACGCGACACCTATCTCTTCTGGCTAAGAGCCATACATGCTTTTGAGGTAGCCAACTACAACGAGTGTTATTACAGGTAAATTTGTTGTAAATTTTTTTATAATTTGGGTGGCCTTTGTTCTTAAGACTTAGGGAAGATCAAGATAACAACCATTGACAGCCTTAAAAAAAACATGTGCTTTGAAAGAGTGACAATAACTTTTCTTTTTTGGTGTGGCTTCACTTTTTTCCGCGTGTAACAATAGAGATGGCAGGGTTTATTTCCTTTTTTTAGGAACTTTTTTTTTTGAGGAACTGGCAGGGTTTATTTCCTGTCCTTGCCATGTACGGTTGGACTGTTAGGCTTAGCTACTTGGGCCTTAACTTCAGCGAATATTTCAGTCTTCAACAGCCCATGTACGTACTACGTATTCTCCTCTTGGTTTTGCATTCTTATTCTATCGCTCAGCGAATACTAAATTATCCGCAGCTTGCTTAGTATTATTTTGACCATCAATCGCAACACATAAACACCTGTGTATATGGAGGATTTAGGAAAGGCTTAAAATTTATAACGCAAGGCACACACCATGAGAGAAATATCGATGCCATGGAAGAGAAGACGACGCTACAACTAATTTTAATTACCTTTGTGTTGTGGACGCTTGCAAACGTCAACAAGCAAGCAAGCTAAAGAAGAAACAGTGAGTAGTGCGTGTACCATCTCATTCAGACTAACAACTACCAGGGACGAGAAAAGTGCACCAGATATTGAGGAAACAACACAAAAAGGGGATATGGCCGGAAAGAGAGATTAGAAAGAGAACGTCAACCCAATGAATGAATGAATGATTATATCTTACCGGTTATGTCCTGCAGCGACTGCTCGATCTCGCGGCACGCCATGACGGCCTCCACGGCGTGCACCCTGACGTGCTGCTGCAGCTGCTCGCGGAACGAGCACAGCAGCATCAGGTACTGCGCCTGCATATATATCATCATCGATCATCGCCATGCAAACAAATTGATATATAACCAGATGAACGATGCATATGCCAAGGAAGAAGAAGCAATCCAAATCGATCAGCTCGGTGGATGGAAATTAACCTAGATTATGCTTGTCGATCATGTCTAGAGGGCAATTAATTGCAGTGTGTTGTTGCAATAATCCTGGCACATGTATGTATAGTAAGATATGGAGATGGGGTGTATACGTACGAGGAAGGAGTCGAGGTCGTGCTTGTCGTGCGGGGAGAGGAAGGCGCGGTGGTGGGCGGCGTAGGAATGGAGGAGGCCGCTCGACTGCGCCAGCTGCGCGTCGATGAGGGGGAGGTGGTCGATGGGCGTCGCCACGCGCAGGCACCCCACGTGCGCCGCCACCAGCTGCTCGCACAGCGGGTGCACCGCGATCTCCCCCTTGAGCAGCTGCCGCTCCTCCGCCTCCGCAGCGGCGGCCGCAGCCGCCGCAGCCGTCGCCGAGGACGACGAGCACTCAGCGCCGCCCGCGAACCCCACGCCCATATCCATCCCTGATGCTCCTCCTTGATCACCACCACCGCCGCCGCCCTGCATATATCTATCGACGGATGGATGGATATATGGCGGCCACCACCGTGAAGAAGACTAATTAATTTGCCGGCCGGCTCGACGGCGGCGATCTCCTCGATCTCTTTGCTTCAACAATTCCTTCTTCTTGTTCAATTGGACCTGGCGCGCGCTAGATAGCTTTGTTGGCCCCGGCGCCGGTTGGTGCCTTGCGCGTGCGGCGTTGGGTATGTATACAACTATGGCCGGCCAGCAGGCTGATGACCAGCTAGCTTATGAAGCAACTGGGTGAGGGAGGGGCGGGCGGGCGGCCAGCGGGAGGAAGAAGGGATTTAATGGGGAGTTAGTTAGCAAGGACACAAAGGGGATGGTGAGGCGTCTTTTCGAGGGTTCCTAAGCCGGGGGGAAACGGCAACGGAAAAAGGCGGCCGCCCGGGACGACCCAGCAGCTAGGCTAACTGTAGCTGATCGATCGATGAGGCCGGCCGGAGAAGAATACAACAATATATTCGGGGCCGGGTGAAAAGAAAACAAAATAAAGCAGGGAGAGATGAGTTGATCGAATTGCAAGGCTCTGTCCGGCGGCCGGTAAGAAAGATGAGATCGATAAGACTAGCTATTGAGAGAGAAGAACTGGCCGGCGGCCTGGTGATCTCTAGCTATCTGATCGATCGAGGTGGGGGAGATCGAGGCCGGAGTGCGGTGGATGAAGCTTTGGAATCTAAGCATGCCCAAAGAGGAACAACTAAAGGAAGGTGCCTACTATAGTAGCTATACCCGGCCAGAGTGCTAGCTGCACCAATGCGTTTCACATAGGCCGGCCGGGGTAGTAGAAGGTGAACAGACAACTTTATTAAGGAGTTAGGAGGTTGCCGATGATCGATGGCTTATAGCTTCACATGGATCATGTGTTTCAGCCTTTTTGTTTTCCTTCTTTCAAGAAAAGTTTGCACCTTAATTATATTGATTATTAGGGCATGCATAGCTTAACTTGTACTACTACTCTGGAAGCTAGGCAGGAGAAATTAGGTAAGGTGCTGTGCAGCAAGCATAAAGCATCTGAATCACTGTTTGCAAATATGATCTTCCATGCTAACTAATTCTGTTCATCATGCAGAGATGCAGCGGCAGTGGTGCAATTAGGCTACACACACCCTTGTTTGTCGGGTGTAAATTATAAAATGGCATACGGATAGTGCACCATATAAATGTCCAAGTTTGACATGAAATTGAGGCGCTTATTTTACGTCACACGATATGCATGTATATATGTACGGCTCGTTTCTAATTAGAAAACAATTGTGGTTTCAATCACGCATAGAATCCGTGTAAACTAAACAACCCCAACCCAATCCAATCCCACCCCCTTCGTTCTTCTCATCTGGTAATTTGAATAATTAGGAGTTGGTTTCAAGAAATACTTTTGGTGGCGTTTGGAAGCTGATGAGCTTGCTTCGGTTGCCCCTCTACCAACCTTGCGGTTGGCGCCGGGCGGTAATGGGCGCCTCTGCCTGCTGCTGTTGCATCGGTCGTCGTCTGCATTATTGGCTTTAGAGACGACGACGACGACGACGACTGCCCTGCAGCTAGCAGAGCTGAATGCTGGTACGTACCGGCCCTGGCCTGATTATTTAGCTAAGCAAGCATTAGTAGATGGATCAGCGGCGTTAATAGTATCGTGTGCAGGCGTATTATATTGGTATTAGTTGGGACAGCTGCTCGCTCTCGGGCTCGGCCGTGTGTGTACAGTACGTAGTAGGCGTCCGTCCATGGTGGGGGGTGGGCCCCACCTGCTCTTGTATGTAATAGCTAGCTGCTGCTTTGTCTGATCATATCGTAACAGACGGATAATGACGTACACGCTGCCTGCTGGTTAGGGTTTGTAACCTTAGTATAATTGCGCTCTTTGCTAGCTTTTCTTTTCCGGTGCTTACGCGTGTTCGTGCGCGGCACATATTACAAAGTTTGTTTCTGAATGCATCCGGAACGATAATTTATTATTGGTCAATCATGTGTATACGTCGTTGCACTGTTTATTTTTTCTGATATTCGTTAGACTTTGTTTGCGACAGGAATATAATAGTTTGCGTGTATAATAGCTAGCTGATCGTGTTGGGCAAATCAAGCACACAACTTTTTTTAATGTCCACAGACGACCTTAATTAGGACTGTCAGGGCACCTAAAATCAGCCAGATATATATTTCGCTACTTCTACGGAGAATCTCTGTGTAGTATATATACTGGCCGGTGCATCATGATTAACTCGCCAAAAAGATAAATGTAAAGAGACTCGCCACTTACCGCAACTACTAGTGCAACAAACAATGGAACAAACGGCATGCAGTGGCTCAAAGGAGTAGCAACCAAGTACTCCCGCCAAACACCACAAATGAACAGAAAGCACTTACTAGAAAGCAGGCCCTACATATACGCACTCACACATGGCTCTGCTCACAAACATTACAAGCAGCGGCAATGCAACAGGATCGGAGGGGTGTACGTGCCGGGCGATTAAGCTCCTATACACTGAATACGCATAGATATATTTAACCAAAAAAAAGAAGAGTTTTTACATGCATGATCCGACTAGAGGGAGAGGAGAACAAGCAGGGAAAGAAACATGAAACAGTGGTTTGTTAGTGGTTGGCATGGCACCAAGGGGTATGCATGTGAGGCCAGCAACGTACGCAGTGTCCAGACTTTGCCGGTGGCTGTGTTCTCCGCGGGGCCCGGTCGGTCGAGCTTTCCTCGTGCTTCGTTTCCTTCTCCTTGTATACTAGGCTAATACGGCATGGCAACGAGCAGATCGAGTCAATCTGAATTATTTGATACCGGCCGAACGAGCAGGCTCCGCTATCTTGTTACTGCCTGCTGCTATACGTTCTCTGCAGGTGGATTAATTCACTTCAGATAAAGAAGTCCCTAGCTACTCCCTCCGTCCCATAATATAAGCATTCCAATCATTCAAACCCAAGAAATAACAGAACTGTTAAAAGACCTCTATACCCCTCATTTTATACTACCCACCAACTTTCCACCCACCCCACCAACTCATTTAGTTTTGTCTTATATGTAGAAATGCTTATATTTTGACACAAAATTTGAATACTAAAAGTGCTTATATAGCGGGACGGAGGGAGTAGTTGTAAGTGAGGCCGGCCACGACAGTCACCTTACCTATAGTGAAGGACATGTGCTACAATTAATGGATCGAGCAGTAGATATCAGCATGACCTTCAAGTCTATCAGCATGACGTGTGGTACGTACGTCGCTCTGTTGAACTGAAAGTTGCGAGGAACATAGATAAGTATGTCCTTGTCGATCGGGACCTGCGACGTACTCGACTCTCTCATCTCCTGCTCGCGACGCAACACAGCAAGCTGGGAAGGGGCCATCGTCGGCCGGGCTGTGCGTCGTCAGAGAAGCAGTCATCATCAGTAGTTGGCAGTCAAGTCGCGGGGGCAGGGCAGGGCAGCCCCAAGTAGTAGTACGTGTACTTGCGGCCGGTACGTCAGCTCGACGACGGAGGCATCGGATCGGAGGGCCATGACCCCCCCATGGGCACGGCCGTGCGGTCCCGGCGGCCGAGACGTACGACCCGCCAACGGAGCGGAGCAGGCGGGCACGCATGCCATTGCTATGCTGCCAGTGCCATCCACGCGCGGAGCGGACCACAGGCCGGAATCGCTAGCTGGACGCCGCCGCCTCGCTCGCTTGGTCGCTCGCTCGGATGGACTGATCGATGCATGCGCGTTGGAATAGAGAAGGAATGAAGAGAAGCCCCCACACGTTTGGCAAGCACTGCACGGTAGAGTATTATTCTGCTGATTAGCAGTTGGGTGCGTGTTATTGAGTGGCCGGTAATGGCTGGCGCGCAATATGGGTAGGGTAGGGCAAAGCTAGCAGCAATGCCGCCATGGTCCCCGCCGGCGCCGGACTTCGATCACCCTGGTGGCGAGCAGCAACGGTTCTGCTTCCTTCCTTGTCCACCGTTTTTCACCTTGCCGACTTCGTTTCTGTACGTTTTGTGTACGTGGAGGACATGGATCATACAAAACACAAGTATGATTCATTGTTTATCGAAAACTTTTTTAAGTGCCGCGGGGAATCGCCTAGTATTAATTAGTATTGCTAGTGCGACCTGAAATTTGTGATCGATGAGATTAATTCTTCAGCGTAAATGGCGACTGTGCAGCGAGGAGGGAACGTGGTGTTGTGGACTACGTACGCACCGCGGCACACGGATGAGGCTCCACGGAGGAGATCCGTCGTCAGTCATCAATAATGCGTTGCCTCTGTACGTATTTGCATGCAACTCGATCCGAGTTCTGTCCAGCGTCTTCTGAACAGAAACGAAGGCCGTACTAGTATAGTAGTAGTGTACAGGAAAAAGGTATATGGTCCTCCCTCGGAACGTTGGGAGACAGATACGTACGTACAATGTAGCAGGCGTACGTACCACTCCCGGGGACGGTCCGTGGCAGAGTCGGCGCGGCGCGGGGCAGGGCAGGGCATGTCTACAGATACTAGCATAGTAGCATGGACCTTGGTGGCGCATCCAGGCAAGTACTCGAGCGAGCGAGGGAGGGACGGACCCGAATCGAACCACCGAATCCGCAAGTACAAGGCTACATTCCCCGGCCGGGGTTTGGGCAGGCGGGGCGACACGCGGCTCGGCGGGCGGGGTGGTTGGCCCTGCCCTGGTAGCAGTCGGCAGTCGCGTCCGATAGAATCGAACGAGTCGGGCTGGAGATGGAGTTGGGCGACAGCGACGCACCGCGACGCGCCGCGCCGCGCGCCAGCTACGGACGTCCCGGCCGGCCCCTCCTCCTTCCCTCCCACGGCCGAGTTCCCCCATAGCTGTCGCGACCGCGGCCTGTCGGTGCCGCCGCACGCCCGCGCAGGCCCCTCGGCCCGTCTCCCTTTCCCCGTTGCCTCCCTCGCCCTCCGCTCCGCTCCTACCACCTCCGTCCGCCGCCGTCTCGTTGGCTCGTCCCGATCCAGGTCCTACTCGATCGGCTACTCAGTCCTACCCCAAAGCAAGGTGCAACCTTTTCCCAGCCTTGCCACGCCGGCCACTGCTTCGCCGCGGAAAAAGGACCGACGGATCGATCGCTTCCATCTGCTTGCTGTTTGGAGAGAGACCAGCAGTGACCTGACGTCGCCGGCCACAAGGACGAACCGGACTTGTAGCTACTAGCACCGTACATGCAAATGTGAGACAGGTACCCTGACGAGCTAGCTCAGGTAATTAACTTTTGCATTGCTCCAATTTTTCCACGCCCCGGCGGTCCCTGTCGCCATCCACAGCGCCGCGGCGAGCGAGCGATCCAAATAAACCCTCCTCTGCGAGACGTGTGCACGCGCCGCCCCTGTCGTACGACGCAATAAGCGATCGAAAATGAAAACACCCCCGGCCCCGGCCCTATCAGTTTTTAATCTCGCGATCATCCATCCACAGCATCCAACAGCGCTTCTTGAATCTGACAGGACATTTGTGCCGTCGACTGTCCGCGGGATACTGCTCGTCCACGTACTGTAAACCTGTGACTGCTCAACATCACCGTTCGTTCTGCCAAACAATGCTTCTTTCTTTATTTTTTGGAAAAGAATAATCACCGTGTCAAAATTTAAACAAAAGCGCAAAGACTGGATACCTCTCATGACATGAATATTTGAAAACCGACAAATCTTTGACCATAAGCCAGATGACAAAGGCTCAGGTGGAACAAGAGATCAGGCGGAGATCAGGGCAAGGAAATTGGCCTATAGAGACCCGGAGTTACCACTAGATTTAAGAGAGATTGATGAAGTGCAGGCTGCAGGTAAACGACGCAAACGGGGGACCTATCGGATTAGTTCGCGTGTACATCTCTACACTGTACGCATGCCCAAAAGGATCACAAAGTCAGGGAACAAAGTTAGCAAGGCAAGGGGAAATCTGGAATAAAGCATTGGGCTTTGGATTATTGCATGGCCGGCCGTACCGTATATGTGCAAGGCAAAAGCGGCGGCATTACACCCGGCCTGCTTCTTCTTTGGACCTGAAGCTTTACGAAAAGCGAGCGATTCAAAGGCGAAGGGCGTGGATAAAAGAGGAGGTGGCACGAGGGTTTTTTCTTTTCTTTTCTTTTCTAGGTAGTAGCTTACAACCTCCATTTGGTACGACACGTGCTTGATGCAGTACTTGGTTGGTTACCTTACCTCCAAGTTCCACATGTTTCCTTGACCAAATCACACACACTTCACCCAACAATCAACACAAATAGAAAAACAAGGATCCACACATGTCTTTGCTTTGCTTCGAGTCTTTTGACAATCACATCATCTCGCGAGGAAAGAAAGACTCGAAGCACTTGTTGACCTGGTGTAATGTAAAGAAAAGAAGCACATTTCTATTGGCAGTGGGTGCGAGCATCGCCTGACCTGCAAGTGGTTTTCTAGGAAAGTTTAGCGCCTTGTGCGTGGACGCATCCGCGTGCCGGCGATGGGCGGGAGCACCAGAAATTGTGGAGAAATAATTTGGTTGGTGAGGGGCGTCTGTTGGCGGGAGTACAAGTGTCCCAATCGCCTGGTTGGTCCACCTACAGCCATTATCCCCGCCCATCCATTCTTCCAATTCCATCCTCTGCCTCTGCTCCCCGCCTCCTTCCTTTTCGCCTTCTTGCTCCTCCTCTTGCCGGGCTTCGACGCTACTCCATCCATCAGACTCCTCTCTGGGCCTCAGACTTCATTCACACCATGTCCCGTCGGGCGTCGGCCCATAAGAAAAACTGATTCTCTCCTGATATGTAGCAGCATCCATCCTTTTTTTTTTCGGCTACCACTGTTTCAAGCGTTTTTGCTGCAGCTTGCTTTGTTTGGCAGCTTAATTAGTAGCTTTACTGACAAGACGATTCGTCAACTGATCGGTGTGATAGATTACTGGTACGGTACTGTTCGTGGATGCAACATGTTTCATAGCGACAAAGGACCTGGCTACCCATTTCCCATCGTGTAGGAGGTCTGGTCGCACACTGAATCTGATGGACCATGTCGTCTTCTGACAGCGGAGTCAAAAGAAGGGGAAAGGGACGAGGCTTTCCTCTACCCTACCACCAGGCAGCTGCAGTCTTTCTGATGATCGACCATTCAGTCATATCATCGATCGTTAACACCAGTCCGTCCGATCCCCGTACTCTCGGAGTAGGTGATGAAAGGCTTGCTCCTGCTCCAGTAGGTTGTTTTCCTGATGGTCCAATTCGCTCCATCGCTGAAGAAGAAAGGCGATGGCATATTGTTAGTTGAGCACTGTACCGTGCTCCATCGCTTGCAAGTTGCAAAGACGCAAGTACAGCTGTTAC
Organism: Echinochloa crus-galli; assembly: GCA_900205405.1. Taxonomy (NCBI): domain Eukaryota; kingdom Viridiplantae; phylum Streptophyta; class Magnoliopsida; order Poales; family Poaceae; genus Echinochloa; species Echinochloa crus-galli. The sequence goes on along the minus strand of OAMR01000715.1, from coordinate 386 downwards.
CTCAGACACGAGTTTACCTGATGAGGAACCTAACAGCTAACCAAGAGGAACTCATCCCCGTGTTGCCTTTTCAGGAGGAGGAGGCCGTGCATCAGATCGCGACGCCGCACCAGAACCACGCAGAGTTCAGAGCATATCACGTCATGTCGAGGGACTAATGATTGGGTTGAGCAGGTGCTCCTTTCAGAATCGGTTCCGAGAGTAATGTTAACTGCGCCAGTAACTTTCATCCTAGTTTCAAGAGGGTTTTTCCGGTGCTTGAAATTTTTATGGGCCGTTGATGGATCAAGATCAGATGGTTAGAAAATAAGAGGAACCAGGAACCCACTAAAAGGAACCAAACTTATGGGCCAGGAACTAGTTTTAGAAAAAATAAGAAGGGTATT
>OAMR01000879.1:384564-422553 GCA_900205405.1 Echinochloa crus-galli | reverse complement strand
GGGAGGAGTAGGCGCGAGAGCGTTGACGGCGAGGGGCAGGGCGCCGAGGCGATGCGGGCGGCGCCCGGCGTGAGCGTGAGCAGGAAGGGCGTCATCGCGTGCACGCGTGCGCCACTGCGCGTGTCCCAGAATCCCGGTGTCGCGTGTAAGCTGAGACTTGATAGTTGAGAGCACTGCAGGCGAACTGGGGAGAGCCTCGCTGGCCGCTTGGTGGTCGCTCGGCACCCCGGCAACCTCGAGCTCAGGGAGTGGCGTGGGCCGCGGCCAGATTGAATGAGGCTACGGGCCTACGACCCGGATTGATTTGAAAGTGATGGGCTGTGAATCCCCGTGACAGGCTTCCGAGTCCGGCCCATGATAAGATCATATAGCCCAATACAACAAGGACTTGGGGGCCTGGCCTGGCTGTTCCTTTCCTCATGTTCGTTGTTCTGACAGGGATCAAATAAATGCCGTGAGGTCCATCTCGCTACGAATTCGCCGATAGTCTCAAAGGGCTTCGAATGTCCTCCCCTTTTTGAATGCGAGGATTTAGGGTGTGTTCTACAAAATACCTAGCCACAAGTTAGGCGTGTCACAATTTCTTAGTCACCTATTTGGTTCATGCCACAACTACGGTGTGCCAAATTTTTTTAGCCATGTACCCTATATGTCATAGAGTCATTTTCTTACTAAACTTTGTCTAAAGTGTGGCTCTAATATTTATTGGCCACACACTTTTGGTGGCAGCCACGCTTCGCCTAAGGTTAGTTGTGGCAATGTGTGGTCATCAACCAAACACGCGGCATGCTACCTTCGTCAAAAAATACCACGGTCACTACTGTTGACGGACGAGCATCCTGCAATGGTCGCTCAACGACTTGGTCGCGTCGCGTCTCCTCCCTCCAAGCGCGCCATGGCATGGCCCGCAAGGCCGCAGCAACTCCATGACGTTTCCAGGACGACGCAATCAAGAGTCCGCTCTACTACGCTCCGCCCGGTCGGTCACGGCTTCGGCGTGGCTCCCGGGCGTCGTACGTGTCGTGACGCGCGAGGAAAGTCGGTTGCGACCACGCGTGTATGTACCTCCCTTTGCGCACGCCGCGAAAGCAATGACGACCGAAGCAAAGTCAGCCAGTCCCGCACTCCCGCCCGCGCAAGGAAGGGGAAAAATAAAAAAAAAGCCAAAGGAATGTTCCAGTAGCACTAGCAGTACCGGTACCTAACCTAATGCGGTTTTACCCGGAGTTGGACTTTGCTTCCAAGGCTTCAATGCCCAGTCGATCGGTCACTCCTGCACGGCCTCCCCGATCGAGCTTCTTCAACCACCCTCCACCCGTCGCGATTCGCCAGCCTAATACGCCACCCCATCGAGCAGCGTTGCCAATTGGCAGCCGCTATTCTGCGAAGTACATCAACGCGGCGTCCGTCCTTGAGCCCCATCGGTCGTTGGCAAGCCGCGATCAGATCAATTTGGGTTCGGCTTGGCATGTTTCCACCGCGAGCTCGGTCGGGAAGAGTCTACCGCTGAACGCGGAGGATGCCGGAGATCCACAGCTTCCGTGGCGAAACGGCCAGATGCCCGGTGAAATATCTCTCTGGCCGCCGGCCCAACGGTCAAATTTTCGCGGGCAGAGGAGGTCGTCGTGGCCTCGTGGGGGCGTGGTTGGAGGGAGCAAGCCGATCACCGGTGGGTGGGCATGGCCGCCGATACGGCGGAGTATTTTACGCCGAACAGCTAATGTGTGGGGGCCGTTTGCAACTGTCACGCCAGCTGTGTGCCCACCAGGCTGGTCACGCCCCCATGCGCGCATGACCGTTTGCCGCTGATCCTCTAGATCCGCCTCTCCGTGCGACCCCTCGTGGGGCTCATGATGCGTCCTAGTAGGCCTAAGCGTGTCATGCAGACCTACACACGAATTCGTGCAGCATTTTCGAAAACCACCATATTTTTTTCTAAATTAAACGAAAATCACTTCGCCGATCGACGGATCCGAGCTTCGTTCCATACCACGAAACGCTTCGAAGCAACTTTGTTCCCAAGCTAGTCAGGATCACGTCTCAGGGGCGCTAGGAACAAAATCACGAAGTTTCCTGTGGCGTGGTGGAGACGCGCGACGAAGGGCGGCCGCCGGCCGGCGACGGACGCGCTCAAACAGGCGCGCGTGGTCAGCAGAGAGGATCCCAACGGCCCGCGTGCGCGCCCGCCGCGCCCGCGCAACCGCAAAGGCAGGCAGCGCCAGGCTGCCCGCCCTGCCCAGGGCCGCGCCACCAAACGCGCAAGCCAACAAATGGCCAGCCAGCCGTGCGTCGTGCAGCCCGGTCGCCCCACAACCGCCTCACGCAACCTACCTGACCTGGCCGCGTCCACTCCGGCCCTGGTCCTCCGCCCCTGCCTGCCTCCGCCCTCCTCGATCGATCTATAAAACCCTCGCCCCTCCGCACTGTCCTCCCCCACCTCCAGATCGAGCCAGCCAGCCGCCTCTCCTGCCTGCGCGCATCTCTCTAGCCAGAGCTTACTACTCTCCTAGAGAGATCTCGCGCAGCCAAATTAATAATCCAGCCAGCTCCTCCTCGTCGTCGCAGATGGCCGGTCTCAGGATGAAGTTCGTCGCCGCCGCCGCCATGGCCGCCGCGCTCGTGGCGTCCGCCGCCGCCCAGGCCCATCCGTCGTCCGGGATGCACGCGTCCGTCGTGCTCCCTCGTCGGGCGGGCCTCTGCTGATATGATTCGTTTGGTTGGCGTGAGTCTCTGAGTTCGTGTTCGTGGCGTGTTTTGATGAGGGTGTCGGTCGGTGGGCGTGTGTATGTATGAGTTCGGCGGCGGCGGTGGAGGTGTGCGCGTGCGTGCGTGCGTCGACGCGCCATTCTTTGTGGCGTCGATCATGTACTCACTCCGTTTCTGGTTATTCATGAGATGATTTATTCGATTCTTTTCATCTTACATACACATACATACATGAGAATTTGCATATTCAGTACGATATGTTTCTCTGCAAGACTGCAAACTTGTGACGAACACGAACGAATTTGTCCGGTCCCAATCGGGGTTGTTTATATACCGGTACAAAGAAAAAAATTCATTTCTCTAAAACAACGATCCGTCGATCCGTATTCTTTTTCCTGGGCAGAGTTCTCAACTCGGGTGCTGTTCGTGTAAAAAAAAAAACTGGGGTGCAGTTAAAAGCTGCAATCGGAACTTCAAATCAAATGAACCAACAAACCGTTGGCTGTGTTTAGTTTCCCATCACATCACCAAAATTCCTAAAATTCTCTCTCTAAACATCACTATCCACCTATCACATCAAATCTCTCTCCTCATGCATGGAACACTAAACGTGGGTAAATAAAAAAACTAATTGCATGGTTTTGATGTACACGACGAGACGAATCTTTTGAGCCTAGTTAGGTCATGATAAGACAATGTTTACCACAAACAAACGAAAGGTGCTACAGTACGCTACAGTGTTCGATGTGACATTTTTCTCCAAACTTTCTCCTACACTTTTTGGAACTAAACACAGCCGTTGTCTGAATTCTGAAACAAAACGACCGGCGTAACGACTTTATTTATGACAAACCAATTCTGAATCGTAAAGCTTTAATTCTTCCCCTCCCTCTTTCAAAAAGAACGCGGTGGCACGGTGTCCTTGTGAAGTTCGTTGGAATGCTGGGGTTGGTTAATAACTCGAGTTTGGTGAGGGATCCGAAGGTTGAATTGAAATGATTGGAGCATGTTGGCGTTGCCAGCCATCAAGCCATGTGCAGCTCGTTAAGCACGGGTCCACAGATGGGTTGTCTTGGTAGGGGCAAGCGGGCAGCCCTACCCGCTGTATCACGGCTGGCATGCTCCAAGCTGGAAAACGGTGCGCCATCGCAATCGCGTAGTATTATTCCAGCTCGTCGATCAAAACAATGCTTGAGTTACAGTAGAAAAAAAGCAATTCTAACATATGAACGGAGGGAACGGCTTACGGTTACGGATAGTACAGACTGTGTGGTACGTGCTTTATGAAATTGCATCACGAAATTGGTACGGAGTACGTGCTTTATGAATTTGCAAAGTGAGTGCTTAATTTTGACTGTTGGTGAACCGTGAATTTGAAAAGTGAGTGCTTAATTTTGACTGTTGGTGACCGTGAAGGTGGAATCGTAGATGCTGTTCGATGCCTTCTGGTTTTGTACTGCCAACTGACGGAGAGAGCGTGCAAAATGCAGGTCTATCGGCAAAAGACAACTCAGAATTGGGCCGGGGGCCGGTGCCAGCTCTACTCAGAAACGTCTCGGCCTCTCTCGAGCCAGCAGGATGGGCCGCCATCTTCCTTAGTTTGCCGGTGGGCTGTGGGCTTACTTTCATTCACGCTTCACGTTGCTCCAAATCCAAGAGAGAGCACCTTGTTAAACACGGTTGTTTTTTATTTTGTTGTCAGTTAATTTATTTGCTCACTTGTTTTCATCAGGTTTTAGTGCACGCTGTTTGTCCAAAATTAAGGTAAAATTCATGTTTATTTTCTACAAAAGCACGCTGATTCTTTTAGTATTCATTTCATTTTTAAAAGTGCACTGTCTCTGGATTATCGGGCACCTTCTGAAGATGTAGCTGAAGAATTTTTCCACGGCCATTTCGATTTCACATCTGCAAGTAGCAAGCTAGACACTACTGAATCTACATACTGCGGATACATACTGGCATAAAGCAATGGCAACCGGCAACAAGCTTGGCACGGGCGCACAGCTGCATCACATGAACTCGTTCACCATGGCGAGCACCTGCGCCATTGTGGGCCTCTCCTCCGGCGCTTCGGCGGTGCACAGCATGCCGATCTTCACCATCCCCATCGTCTCCTCCCCCTCGCCGCCTTCCTCGCCGTCCGCGGCCTTGTGATCCGTCACCACCTCCAGCAGCACCATCCCGAAGCTGTACACGTCCGACTCCTGCGTCGCCCTGGCGCCCGCGCCCGACGCCAGCTCCGGCGCCACGTACCCGTGCCACCCGCCGCCCGCCGCCGCCATCGGCGCCGACGACGTCGTGGGCGCGGCCCGGTCCAGGAACAGGTCCGGCGGGCACCGCGAGGCCGCTTGCGGCAGGATGGCCTGCTGGATGTTGGTGGCGTAGCGCATGAGCCCGCACTCGGACACGCACGCGCCGCCGCGCTCGTCCAGGAGGATGTTGGACGGCTTCACGTTCGCGTGCACCAGCGCCGGCCGCGCCGGGAACGTGTGGATGTAGTTCAGGCCCTGCGCCGCGCCGAACAGGATGCTCTTCCTCCCCGCCCAGTCCAGGCTCCTCGCGCCGCCACCTGCAACGAAAACAAAAAACCCGTCAACAACACTCAATAATGTGGAAATTCATTTGGAAATTATTTTCCTCATTTCAGCAAGACGCACCATTGGCTCGCAGAAGGGACTGGAGGCTCCCATTGGGGAGGAAATCGTAGACGAGCAGCCGCTCGCCGTTGGAGTTGCAGTACCCCCTGAGGCTGACGACGTGCCGGTGCCGGAGCCGGCCGACGAGCCTCATGTGGCGGTCGAAGGCCTTGCTCCGGCCGGCGGGGAACTGCAGCGCGCTGAGGCGCTTGACGGCCACCACGATGCCGTCCTCGAGCACCGCCTTGTACGTGCTCCCGGACACGCCCTTGCCGAGCACCTCGGCGGAGGCCTTGAGGAGGCTCTCCAGCCGCAGCTCGTCGCCGCCCTCGAAGATGACCAGCCCGCCGGCCTTGTGGCACTTGTCGTCGCCTCCGTTCCACTTATGATCCTCCTCGAGGCACAGCGCCGCGTCGGAAGCGTCCTCGGCGGACCGGAGCTTCCTCCTCATGTAGACGAACATGGCCACGGAGATTGATAGCGAGACCGTGATGAGCACCGCATTGCCAATGCCGGTGGCCATGAGCGCCGTCAAGCTAAGCTTACTGAATCCTCCATTGCTGGAAGAGACACCGCCACTAGTATTCGTTGCTGCATCAGGAGATTGAGCAGCGATGGTGCTAGTGGTAGCATTCGGAGAACTATCTGATCCTAACGCATTGTAAGCATGGACACATCTTGGCAGAGGCGTGCCACAGAGAGCGAGATTACCGCCGAACGACGAGCTCGGGAACCTGGACAGATCGCCGGAGATCTCTCCGGCGAGCTTGTTCCCCGACACGTTGAAGCTCCTGAGCAACGGAGCGCGCAGCGCCTCCAGACCTCCGCTGAAGCCATTGTGCTCTGCTCTGAGCGTGACCAGAGCACCCAGCGAGATGTTCAGGCTTCCGGTGAGCCTGTTGCGGGAGACGAGCAGGTGCCGCAGCCACGGGCTCGCCGTGGCGTTGTCCAGCGGAGGGAGGGCGCCGGACAGGGAGTTGTTCCTGACGGCGAGCGCCCTGATCTGGCCGAGGCGCAGGAGCGGCGCCACGGCGCCGGCCAGCGAGGCGCCGTCGAGGAAGACGCCCACCACCCTGCCCCTGTAGCACCTGATCCCGAACCACGCGCCGGAGCACGGGTTGGGGCCGACCCAGGACGCCAGCGCGGTGGCGTTCGGGTTGTAGGACTTGAAGGAGAGCAGGGCGGGGAGGTCCTGGTGGCCGCCATTGGCGAGCTCCCCGTGCACATAGCCTATCGATAGGTAGACGAAGACGGCGAGGAGCATGAACGGGCAATGGTGGGAACGGGACATCTTGGTAGGTACCTGTAAATTTTCGCCTGCGTTTGACCGAGAAATCTACGGGGTTTATTTATAGCGCGGGGTAACAATTCAGTAGCGCGGGGAAGTGGAAATTTTCGAATGGCGCACGGGTACAAGGGTAGAGCAACGACGAGCAGAGGGGTCCAAAGAGGAAAGCTGGGTAGCAGCGCCGTTGGTTCGTGTCAATGGGCAATGGCGAGGTCGTCGGGAGGGTGGAGGTGAAAAGCGGCGCCATGGGAGACAGGAGGAGAGGTCCAAGCAGATGGGGCGATGGTGGAGCAGACAAGACAATGCCCTTTTCCTCCATCGGGCAGAAGGAACTTGGACGTATCTGGTGGGCTGCACGCACGATTGCACGAGACTGGTGATCCGTGCTGGCTCGACTTTACGGAAACGGCTGAAAGGAAGCGAGAGTGGGAGGGCTCGGGGTTCCATGGCGCGTGGAGCATCGGGTTGACGAGAGTACCGAGGGGGACGTTGGCGTCTGGCGGCAGCGGCACCAGCAACAGAGATTCCGCTTCACTTTGCGGCAGTGGTTTGACAGGGAACTGGGAGAGTGCCGAAGTGGGCTCAGGTGCCGGGTTTTTTTTTTGTTGGGCCTGTTCGTGCTGTGGGCCGGTGTCTGTTCAAATCGGCAGCCTCTAGAGTTCACTGCAACTGCGCGTTAAACAGGACATCAATGGGACGGTCCAGTGGGACGCTACCCATCAGGGTTCAAATCCCGGTTCTCGCATCTTTTTCTGGAATTTACCAGGATTTACCGGCGCTATGTGTTAAGTGGTAAACGGCGTTTCCGTCGATAACGAGGTGCCAATGATGACTTCGGGAATCTCTCTGCCGGTGCTCTGCTCAGTCCTTCGGAGGTGCTCATAGAGGTAGGGTTTGCATACGTGTATTCATAGGGGTGAGTGTGCGTGTATGTGTGAGCGTCTGCGTTGTACTGTGTAATCTTAAAAAAAAATCAATGGGGCGCTCCATATCCTCGACTCTTTGGAACGGGGGGTTTACTGCTGCCGCGGCAGCCGAAGAGTCTGCAGTTCCTTTGGTTGTACTACGAATTAAACTGGAGTATCCACCACGAGTCCCTAATCCCTATATATAATAAGCAAACCACACGGGTTGCGCGGCACAATTGCTCATTTGCTCCACAGTCCACAAAGCGAATCGATCAGCACGGTGCGGCCGGCACGTCGCGGGAGCCGTGGCGGATGATGCAGCTGCTGAAGGAGTACGCCAGGCTGCAAGTCAAGCCGGAGTTCGTCACGCTGAAGGTGGTGGACCATGAGGGCCGCGTCGTCAAGCACAGGATGAAGACGACGGACAGGCTTCAGGTCGTCATCGACAAGTACTACGCCGAGGCGCCCGAGGTCGGCTACGGCACCGGCACATTCCTGGTCGATGGCTCCCTCCGCCTGCGCGGCTGCAAGACGCCGGAGGACCAGAAGCTGGAGGACGGGGGGCCAGATCGACTTCTTCCCGTACTCGGAGGCGGCGGCCGGGAATCCGGCGATGCCTGATCGATGTCCGCGGAGGCGATGAACTCGTTGCCTCGTTGGTGCATGTCGTTATATGCCATTGCTGCTACTCTCCTAGCACGTGCTACGAGTGAAGATTTTTATGAACAGTGCTAGCAACGTCTGAATAGAACAATATGTACTCTTTTCGTTTTTAAATTATAATTCGTTTGACTTTTTCTACTCTAAATATGACCGCTTCTCTTATTCCAATTTTTATGCAAACTATTATTATTTTTTGTGGTGACTTATTAATATATTTTTTTTAAAAAATAACTTAAATTTTTTAAATAAGACGAGCGGTTAAACTTGTGATAGAAAAGGTCAAACAAAGTGTTTTTGTGCGGTTTATGACATATTGACATGAATTCAAATCTGATGGATGCCGAGGATTAAGAAAGCACCTTCATTCTCCTTCGTTATATAACCTCGACACCTCTTCAAAACCATAAGGTGGATCCTTCACATGAGAAACCAGTAGTGCGGTTTCACTGAAGTATTATTGGGCGTCTCCATTTTTTTGTATAGAAGGAGCGTGCTAATAAATATATTAAGAAAATACACGAATTGGGCTTGGATAGGGTTTAGAAGAGCGAGCGACAAGGGCAGCGGCTACCTTCAAGAGAAATATGCTGCTGATTTGGTTAAACTAGATCGTTCTGCGCTTGGGCTCCTGTCAAAATTGGAATGCAAAAAGGCCTTTAGCTTCGATGATGGCAAGCCAGGAAGTTGCCACAAAGATTATTCTGAGTTTATGTGCCGCTAAGCATCTGATACGTCAGATCACAAAATGTCAAAACTAAACTAATTAAGTAACCCTCTCACATACCATGAAACTCTTCATTCTCTCCTAGGCCACATCAGCACATTTAATGCCATAAAACTCTGCATTAAGGCCATTCTCAATGACCATTTCATATTTATGTTTTCAAGGATACCACATAAGCAAAAGTTCATTTAATTCATAGTTGAAATAGTCCCCTCTCAATGTAAAGTTTCATTATTTATTGTTTCCAAGACTACATGCAAGACACAGACTCTCTTGGAAACAGTGTACACAGGGTTTCACCACCATAAAACTCAATTCATCTCTCTCTTCATTTATTCTTTGCCACATCGTCAAAAAAGCTGACATGTCACTGTATTTAATGCTGATGAAACCCTCACTGAGAATGGCCTAAACCCCACTAACCTTTACACTGATCAAAGTATTGATTGTCAATAGCCTTCCGTTATCGAAAAATCATAGTATTATCAAATAAATTTTGAAAAAAATATATATCCAAAATATTCTAGGAAAAAGAAAAATAGTAGAAACACATATATGTGACCTCATTTCAGTTAATTTTTTTATATTTAATCAACTTTTACGGTTTTACCTCAAGTTAAATATGCTAATAACAAAGTATTGCAATAAATCAAATAAAAAGGGAGTAGAACCTTTGATCCTCTAATAAAATACTAGTATTCGTGCATTTGAACTCATTGCAAATTTTCATGAATTATTTTATACTTTCTTGTATTTTCTAGTTAAGTGCCCGTTTCTATTAGAATTATTTGTTATATTTAATGATTTTTTGTTAAATACATCAACGTAATTCAATGTAGAGCAAAATACACACTATATAATGATCTGAAACAAAACATTGATTGAAAAATATCTTGTCCACTGACTATTGAATGAGTACCAATGGCTATTATTTTAGTATAAAGGAACGTGTATATATATCATCGACATGAAAAAAACAGTAGGGCGGTTTTACAGACGTATGGACGTCTACATTTTTTATTGTAAGAAGTGTGATATCAAGAAAATATATTACGAGTTGGGATTAGATTAAGGTTTACAGGAGAGCTAGCGAGAAGGAGAGCAGCGAGCCAGCGAACAACGGAACAATGGAAAATATTACGAGTCTGCCCTTGGGCTCGTGGGCTGCTGGTTTGGTTAAACTGGATTACTCTGCGCTTGGGCTCCTGGCAAAGTGGATAGCCAATTGAGGCCTGTGGACCGATTGTTTAGGATGGTACTAGGATAGAGGCCACAGATTGCTCTGATGTGAACCAACCCAAGCATCGTGCTATATAAATAGGAGAATGAGCCCTGGCCCAACTGAATATTCACGGCAATCGGCAACTGCTCTTTCCTTTCAACTGCAAGATCGCGCTTCAAGATCTGCCTGCAATGTCGCCGCCGCCGGAGAACAGCAGGCAGGGGGTCGTCAAGCCGGAGTCCGATCCGGGCGATCCCTTGATAACTCTCAAGGTCCTGGACGTGGAAGGTCGCAGGGCCTTCCACACCATGAGGATGTCCGACAAGCTCCAGGGCGCCATGGATGCCTACTACAAGAAGGCGACCGACGTGACCTACGGCACCGGGACGTTCATGTTCGACGGCTCCATCCGGCTGCGAGGCGACAACACGCCGGCGCAGTTCGATCTGGAAGATGGCGACGAGATCGATTTCTTCGGGACCCAGTTGGGAGGTGGATGGGGCAGTTCCTCACCGACCTGCTGATCGATGGCCGCGCCCTGCCGCCCCTGCGTGTGTAAGTTGTTCTAGTCGTCGGTACTCGGTACGCTATGTCTTCATGTCACCATTAGTCTGGACTCTGGAGTAGTAGTATTGTTATCATGGTTTCGTGGACAGTGCCGTATCATCTTGTAGCATGCATGTGAGGTCGATCCGCTGTTCTGATGAAACTCTAATGTATCAGTTAAATTGCTTTCTGATTTCAACTGTGTCAAACTTGCGAATGCAAGCATGCACTTGGGTGTTCACTCATTATTCTGAGATGAGATCTATGCACCGGAAATTACCGCAGACGAGCCAAGGCTGTCGTCGAGGGGCAGTGATTCTTGGGGGCCGCCATGGTATGGCCTATGAACATACACAATGAAACTGACGAGCGGAGCAGATCTGCTGCTACAGACGATGCCACGATGGACAGGGAACCTATGTTACAGTTACAGCGCCTGATCGATGAACAGCGCTGAAGTCAAAGGATTTCTCTGTTCGAGCGGTACAGAGCATATGGGAGCGTTCGATGCGCACAAATTTTTCCATCCATAGTCCACAGTACATATGAATCCTTGAGAACATATAACATATATTGATCATTAACTTCTCTTACATTATACTGTCAACTGCCACAAATCAATTTTGTCTTAAAAATATTTCAAATATTAGCTAGTTGATGCAACTTGTGTACATTGAACATGCATATAACTTGGCTTCTAGCTGCTAAAAATTTTTAAAGTTCATTTTTTTTTAAAAAAAATGTCCTTCGATGGTAGTTGATCGTTTTGGCTAGGTTTCGTTTGTCCTCTTGCCTTCTTGGACCTTTCGAGTGGTTTGGTTAGGAAGAGAGAACTTGAGAGTGGTTTGATTAGGAAGAGAACTGAAATTTACCATAAGTAATTATAGGAGAAATATAAAAAAATAAGAAACAAAACGGGAGAGTCAAAAGTTACTCATTTGTGTACTTCTATAATTTTCTCTCATTTTCACACTTTCTACCATTCTAGTTTTGGTTTTGCCCCAAAATACAAAAAAATGAACCCCTATAAACATGATTACTCCTTTTCTTTTACTATCTTCCCTAGAAAAAAAAAACCATGGCTACGCTAAAATCGCATACCGTACTAGGCAGGCTACTAGCTCAGCGCTGATATACATGACGCTTTGGAAGAAGCACATTTTGGCAGAATTTATGGCTGAGTAATCTTCTCTCGCAACGAGCCGCGCTCTTTGACTGAAGATGATCATACTCCGATCCTTTCATCAAGGCTCGTGACGCAGGGTCGTTGGCAATTGGCTTAAAATCGCGCTTCGTTACTCGTACAAAACTTTGACCACCCAGCGATAACGAATCCAAGAGAAGACTATATATATATGGCTATATATAAGCACAAGCGCCGCGCGTCGCCACATAACCAAAGCCCCAGAGCCCAGCAGCAAGTCACTCCACGGAACAAACCCTCAGCAAGAGTGACAGACAGACCGAAGCGCCGTCGGTCGGGCATGGCGTCGCTGGGCGACCTGGGCGAGCTGCTGGACGCCGGGCCGGAGGCGGTGAAGCCGGCCATGCTCATCACCGTCGTGGTGCAGGACACCAAGCGCCGCACGCTGTCCCGCACCATGCGGAGGACGGACAAGCTGCAGGAACTCATGGACTACTACTACCACATGCTGTCCCCGGTGGTCACGTACGGCGAGGGGCGCTTCCTGTTCGACGGCGCCCGGGTGAAGGGCGAGCGGACGCCCGAGGACTACGACATGGTGAGCGGGGACAAGATCGACTTCTTCCCTGATCTTACCGGGGCCTGATTGCCTGAATGCCTCATGCCCGCGCTGTGCCGGATCGACGCCAATGCTGATTGCTGAACTTGTATGATGACGTGTGTACGAGTATTTCCTATTGTATCACTGGTCATTATGCATCAGCTGCTACATTATATTGTTGGTTTGTACTAGTCCTATCGTACTTTGGATTATCATGTAATAATCAGGCGTCTAAAACACTAACGGGGTATTAGGCCGGAAGAAAATGTGATTTGGAAACTTTGATATCGACTACTACTAGATTATCTATAGTTACATATTTGTCATGATTTTTTGGTGGACGATCGAAGTTTATAGTTTCAAGTAGTCCGGCCTGCACAAGGAAATAAAAGGGCGCTATTATGTAGGGTTGTAATTTCACTGTAAGTGACTGCAGAGTCTAGATAACGTCATGGTTCAAATAATTTTTTTCATATGGAAATAATGCGATAAAATTTCAACGCTTCTCTTGAAAAGAAATATCGATATGAATGGTCAAACCATATTTGCCTTACTGTCATCAAAATTATTTTTCATATTCATGTTGTTGGTTTCATCAGTAGTGTAACTGAACTCAGTTGTGGCAATTCGGGTTTTCAAGGCGAGAGACATGTGAATAGTAAAAGCCCACAAAATAATTGTTGATATTTGAAGATGAAAATAATTGTTGACATTTCAAAATGGAGTATTTCAATTATATGCAGTAACATCTTTCATTAAAGTACACGTCTTTCATACTATGTGTAAAGTGAGGATTATGTTTCTCTCATATACTTTTTAGGCATTTCTCAATTCAAAACAGCATTTCACTGATATTCCTCCTTTTGAATTCTCTTGCACTTGTGTATTGCCTATTTAAGCCGTAATTTGGTATCTAGTGGCATCCCTCTTTCTCATACTGTATACTCGTTCTTATTATCATGTTTCATCTCTACTCGCAATATACGCATATACTTATGCACATTCGTATGCTTTTGTTGCATGTTATATTTTTTTTGATGCATATACGTAGTAGTTATTTGTAACTCATTGTTCATTGACTTCTGGCCCATCTCCTAAACTTAATGATACAATCCTGTATTAGATCAGAATATGTCGATAGATTATGAATTGTCTCATATCCATTCAGATCACACGCTGTGAGCGTGCTTCTCCCTGGTTGCTGAGCTCGCCGGACCTTGAATATATATGAGGTCATGAGGGGAACATGTTTGCATGTAGGCGATTACTTGTGTCCCTCGTATCAAAAGCATACATGCTATGCTTCGGCTGCAGGTTGATCACACAAGGACACACATAAGCAAGAATACTTTTAGTGTAATCCAAAGCCATATACAAAGATCCCAAGAAGATGTGTGGTGTTACTCTGCATCTGGGGTCAGGAGGTGTATAAATCGTGTGTTCTGCACGATGTTACTTGTGTTCTGTGTTTTTCCAATAAAGACTTGTGTTAATTATGTGTGCTGATGCATAGAACGGTTTCAACCTCCACTACTGCATATTTTCTCATGTGACGAGCTTCATCATGTCTTCATCCAAACTATGGAAGGGGGCAACAGAGGTGAATGGTGGTCATTGTCTATGCAAGCAGCCAAAGAAGATGGGGGGACTGGGCATCCTAGATCTTGATTTCTTCAGTAGAGCTTTGAGACTCAGGTGGTTGTGGTTGGAATGGAATGATCCTGATGGGCCATGGGTGGGTTCACAAGTACCGTGCAATGCAACTGATATGCAGCTATTTAGAGCGAGTACAGTGGTGATCTTAGGTGATGGCTGTAAAGCTTCGTTTTGGAAATAATCATGGTTCCAGGGACATGCACTGATGGATCTTGCTCCTGGACTTGGACGAGCATTGCACAAGCATATTTGCTAGTATAAGATAACGGGTGGCGGTGGCCGAGGAGGAGGTGACCAAGGGGATAGACATGTTAGGTAATTGTTTGGGCGTGCTCCTGGTTCTAGGGGTGCACATAACCTTGGCCTGGCTCCGTCGCTGAATTACAAAGCCCGTGGCCCGATAAAAAGGTGACGCAACACCTGATTGGAACAATAATGACTTGTTGTAATGGTTTGAAGGCCTTATCAAGGTGAAACTAGATCCATTATAAAGCTCATAAAATAAGATTTCCATCGAATATTCATGGGTCTTAATTGGATTCTGGATGAAAGATTTATATCCTCTACAACCTAGTATTATCAGGCTGTCCCGAACTAGTCGCGGTTGCATTGATGTAGTTGAAGCAGAGATATGGTTTAGCCATGTAGTCAAAATAGTTGGAAATGTCCTTATGGCTTGTTATGGATGCATTGATGATTGACATGGTTTCATCAATATCGCTTTGGGTAAGTGGAACAAGACGTGAGCGAGGAGCGCATATATGAGTTGGATCGATGGTCAAATGAAGGGAGATTGGTATATAACATATTTCAATGGTGGGCGATATCATGCAAATTCTAGGGGAGAGTGGTTTCCTTGACCCTAAGAAGCCACAAAATCAATCTAGGCCTGCTTCTCCTTTTGTGGGCATATGGTTGGTGAGAAGCTTGTTGCAAAAGACACCTAGTTATTTGGGCTTTAGCCTTCTAAGGTTTATAAGTAGGAAGAAAAAAAAAACTAACTTTAAGCTCTGACCAACAATTATAATATAAGAATCTTTGAATTATGTACCAATTTTTAAATTGATACCATTGAATTTCTATTTAAAAACAAATGCTAATGATCATGATTTTGTAACTATTAAAAAAATATTACATGAAAATTATTATACAAAATTGATTTAGGATAGTAAAACTATGCATTGTAAAAAATGAATGGAGGGATCATTAGCCCTCAAATATTCCCATTAAATTCTAATAAGTATACAGTACACTGTAAAAATGAATGGAGGGAATATTTAGCCCTCAATTAATCCCATTAAGCCGAGATAAGTATTTCTTTGGAATACATTGAAGTCCTTTTAAGCAAATTAATCCCAAAAATTATGTAAATCAATTTCTACTAGTGTAAAGGTATTCTGTATAGCATGCGTTGAGATATGTTACTCATGCTATCAATCCTTTCCAAATTGTATTTGGACAGCTGTCCATCGAATTCCAGCTATTTGCTGGCAATGCAGGTCAAGTGTTCTATATATATAAATGTCCCCAAATCATCCGTTGCCATCTCCACAGCAAAACCATTTGCTTCTCACAAATTTGCAAACTAGAGAGAATCATTGCAAGCCCAACATGAGAACTGGCCTGCTTCTATTTGCGATCGCAGTCATAGCTATTTACATTCTTGCAACACCCACCATGGCATGGTCTCCAATAGACGTCAACGATACAGATATCCAAGAAACTGGTAGGTGGGCGGTGACGGAGCACGTCAAGCAGACGAACGACAATATCAAGTTCAACAAAGTGGTGAGTGGCGAGACTGAGATTGTGATAGGCATATTCTTTCGCCTAAACATTGATGCATTGAACAGCGATGGCAGGGACGGCAAGTATCAGGCTGTGGTGCACCAAATGGATTGGAGAGAAAAACGCTCTCTCGTATCCTTTAAGCCAGCTAACTGATCAATAATTGTCTTGATCGTGTTTGATGCAATTATCTTAAATAACAATGTCAAGGTGCATTTTTTCTCTATTTCTGTATCGCTGACGTCTATTGGAGACCATTATAAATAACAAAACTTCTAGCCATTCTACTATATCCAGGAAAATTTCTTGTTTGCCCTATGGATAACCATGACAAATTCACGCTTGAAGACATCTCTGCATTTTGTATCGAAGCAACTTGGGTGTTAAACGCAGCCCATTTTGAGTTCTCCATATACTCCAGATCATGAGGATCATTACTTCCATGGAAAACGGTTGAGCTATTTGTCTTTTGAATCGCAACATAGTCAGACTTGACATCTTGAATCTGAATATGCAAAATGTTCTATCATTGTTTTGCAAAGGGGCAATGCATGAACATACGTAACACTGCTTCTTCCATATTGCCTAGACAAAGAACACAACCATAGGTATGCAGATCCATTGTCTTTCTTCACAGGAGATCCCTTGTATTTAGCTATCTTTGAGTAAGAGCCAGGAAAAAAAATATTTTGCTTTAACCAACAACAACTGTCCCAGATCCAAGAATAGACTGGATAATTTTGCATGCTTTGCTAGACTTATACAGTCCATTGCCCCAAATATAGACCATGAATCCTCAGTGTTTTGTTGTTTTACAGAACAAGCTGATTCAAAATTAGTGGTTGTATTGTAAATATGCTTCTGTGCACAAGGGCAGGTGAAAAAGTAAATGACGCTGGTGGGCTGATAAATCTGTCATCCAAGATAAGTTATAGTTTCTTGCTAAGGAGAAAAGCTCAGAGTAACTGAGTTGTGGCACAAGACCCCACCAAAGATCACTCCACACAGAGATTGTTTAACAATTGCACGACCTGGAGTTAGTAATACCCTGTACTTAACCCTAATATTTCATCTCCATGCTTATGCCTGCTGCTACACTACATGGCTACCTTCTGCTCTTAACCGTTGAAAGGCAAAGCTCTGTAAGAGCCTCTCATGTCCATGAAACTGCACATTCCTGGATAACTTCCAGTACATCATCATTCTCCATTAACTTGCTCCCATCTTCATCCAAGCATCACCACACGAAACCTTTGACCCCCCCTAGTACAGGAGAAGATGACATTGCTCAAGTGCAGAATTAGAACCTGCTGCCTGCAGCCACCTTTGCTCCTTGGCACCAATCTTAAGGCAGGTTCTTCCCTCCCAATATATGCTGATGGCTTTGGAGTTTGGAATAATCGTTCACTAGAATTACACATTTTTTAGCATTTATAAAAATCCGAGAGTGATAACCGTGCATCAGTGTCCAGAGTGATAAGCCTCTATAAAAAGCCCACACCGGGCACCCATTCCTTCGCCACGAAGCTCACACATCGATCAGCAGTGGCGTCCATCATCACCAGGCTCTTGACATGGACAGGTAAAGCGAGAAATATCTGGCCATGTTACGGCTGCTTGGCAACAAATGGAAACTCTGCGTTAGTCCAGTTTGTGTCAGCTTTGATTACTAGTTGTTTGATTTGTTATAACGGTAACCGTGTCTTTATTCAATGCATGTGTGGATCTATGAAGTTTGGTTAAAGGAGTTAGGGAGACTGCACCATACATGAACATATTTGAACAGCAACCAGTTATTGCATTTACCATTTAAGCTCATCCATTTGCACCAGTTACCAAATGCTGAAAAAGCCATAGCAAACCCAGATGGTGTAACAGGTGTTGGAAACAAGCCACAGGTAACATGGGGTGTTCGCACAGCTGGAAACCTAAGGGTTTTCTGGACCTTTACATTCTAAATAAGAGATATATACTTGAGCATTATATTTCTCAAATAAATTATGAATGTGCCACATACAATGCATTTGATGAATGATGAGCCGTACCAGCACCATGCTTGTAATTCTGATTTCGTATTTTACCATTGGTTGAACTGTTGTTGCCATTGCGCTTCCAATTCAACTACCAGTACACGTCAGCCCAGAGCAACCGCCCCCAGGCCTCACCGCTACCAAACCTAGACAGCTACAAATTTCCTCATCTAGCTGGACACAGTCCCTAGAGTGCTAGAGCCTAGGTGTGACTCTGCCTGGTGGAACTGGATTTGGTTGAACCATGAGAATATCTGAGGCTTAACAAAGATAGTGAATTGGATGTCATCTGATCCTGAACGAATGGCTCTGAAAGTGTGAGCTAATTTGCAAGGTGACCAACCACATTCCTAATCTGAAATGGAAGAAGTCAGGAATTTCCATTTAAATTGGTTTATCATTGTCGCCTTTAGTTCAAATTGGCAGGATATGGTGGAATCTGATGGTTGAAAGAGACTACAGGAAACACTGTCTAGGCTTTCTAGGAGCACCCTATCACTTCAGAGTTCATCTTCTGATTAATTGCTTCAGAGTCCATATTTACTATTCATATCCCCATCTCTGGATTTAGCCGCTTGACGAAATTAAACTTCATACAGTTCCATGGATTATCAATCGAGTATACCAAAACGAGATAGCTCCAAAATTTCATTTGTTTTACATCCCAGAATGCCCACTAGTGCTTACGTACTTCAGTACATAGTAAGTTCTGCCAGCGTAGCACTAGTTGCAACTTGCACGCTTCATATCACGGGGGTGTTTAGTTCCTGAAAAAATGGTGAAAAGTGAAGTAAAAAAGTTACATCGGATATTGTAGTGCACTGCAGCACTTTTCGTTTATTTGTGATAAACATTGTCCTACCATGACCTAACTAGGCTCAAAAGATTCGTCTCGTCGTGTACATCAAAACCATGCAACTAGTTTTTTATTACCCACGTTTAGTACTCCATGAATGAGGAGAGAGATTTGATGTGATAGGTGAATAGTGAAGTTTGAAGAGAGAATTTTTTGAAAGTTTGGTGATGTGACTGGGAACTAAGCAAGATGATTCCTGGGTGCTGGTGCTGCCAATGGGTGTAAAGTGCAAGATGATTCCTTGCATTGCATTTTCAGAGGGTGGGCATGCATAAGCGTCTAGTCTTGTGAAGTAGAAGTACTGTCTTTCTGCAATTTTATTTAGATAGGATAAATTCAGCCTAATATTGAAAAGGAAAGGCACAAAATTTGACAAGGCTCCTCACCCTGGGTTCACAAAACTTTATATCTTTATTTTTTACTTGCAAGAACGCATGTGCGGCACGCACGTTTATTGATGACATATAGGTATTAAAACAATATCACTTCACTTTAGTGCAAAGCGTTTTTAAAAATACTTTATATTCGCTCTCTCATATATGGAGAACTTTAGGTATTCTCAAAACTCAGGATAGTTGGCATTTATTTATACGGTAATGCTAGTTCACAGGCGTTCAGAGCGAATAAAAAAGTAGGACGGGCTTCCATCGCCAATGCCCGTCTTATCCTCTTCAACTGCTCCAATCCCATCCATTTTATGAGCCCTGCCCGTGCTTATCCCCTGCTCGCTGCTCACCTCACTGCGCCCGCCCGCTATTCGATTCCCCGCCATGGCTGTCACTCGCTGTCCTCCGCGCGCCGCCGCCGCTGCCCTGCTCCTCCGCGAGACGCCGCTGCGCCTCTCGTCTACAACTACGGCTGCCACCGCGCTGCTCCTCCGGGTGCCACGCGAGGCAAGCAGCCCACTTTGTGCCGTCGACGAGGTGAGTGGAGGAGCACATGGGGTGCGGCGTGCACGGCTGGCAGCAGGAACGGCGCGCGCAGGCCAGCAGCGAGAGCTCCGTGGTGGTCATCGGCGGGGCACGACCTGCAACAGGAGCTCCATGGCGGCATCCAGAGCTCCTCCGAGCTAGAAGAAGGCCTCATGTTCTCTTCGACTCTATGTTGCAGTAGGTACTTCATGGTGTTGCAATATCCTTTTTGGAATGTTGCAGCTCCATGATTTTTCAGCTCGATGGAGGTTGCATGAATCGAACTAATTTTTTTCATGTTACAGCTGCATAATTTTGATATTGCAATTGCATTATTTTAATGTTGCATGAAGTTTGGTTGGATGTTTCATATAAAATTCGATTGAATGTTTCATATGAATTGGATGTTTCATGAAACATACTCCGATGTTGCGGTGGGAATTTTTACTCAACTCCCGTAGCAACTAGATGATATCCGATGACGTGAGTTCTGTACGTGTTCCTGATGTTGCAACAGATGACTTTTAGTGTTGCAGATATTGTTCTATGGTGTTGCATATGCTATTTTTGGATGTTACAAAAATTTTACATGTTACATGCAACATCGTACCTATGAACGGTTGCTATAGTTTCAATTGCTATAGTACCATTGCAGAGGAACGGTTGGCTCAGAATGCGCCACGTCACCCGTCCGATATTTTAGATGGCGTCGGACGTCCGAGCGCTAGAATAACCCTTTATTTACATGGAGAAAACTCTCTAATTTATTGTCTTTTAGCAATACGAGATAATTGTGTATAGACGTGGGTACAAATGTGTGTATATTTAGATGGGCCCTTGTTTGGGTGAAAAAAATTTTGGGTTTAGAGGGGGAAATCAACATAGGAATGTGCCTCCCCCTTCTTTTTTGACCATTCATCAACCAATTTTCTCGACAGGTGGATCCTATGTGAGATGGGTGTGGGTTTTTTTTTGTTGGTGAGAAGTGTTTTCAAATCTAATTCTCTTTATAGTATAATAAATAACTGGGATTTTTATATC
The DNA here is from genome assembly GCA_900205405.1 of Echinochloa crus-galli. NCBI lineage: Eukaryota > Viridiplantae > Streptophyta > Magnoliopsida > Poales > Poaceae > Echinochloa > Echinochloa crus-galli. Next base: position 401,830 of record OAMR01000879.1, on the reverse strand, counting down.
TTCTCTAGAACTAGATCTTTAACCCACTACACCAGCATGAAACCACTGTGCCGTGTAGCAGTTCCAGAGTGACAAAGCTTCTATAAGAAGCCCGCACAGGACACGCATTCCTTCACCACCGAGCTCACACATCCACCAGCAATGGCGTCCATCATCACAAAGCTTTTGCGCCACTTAGCCATGTTCCTCTTCCTTGCGCTGCTCATCACCGACCCAGCTCTCGCCTCCAAGATCAAGAACCACGCTGCGCTCGAGCCTCAGCCATCGAGCACCTACATCGTCCATGCCAACCACCTCGCCAAGCCGCCCCACTTCGCCTCCCTCGAGCACTGGTACCATTCCATGGTGGCCACCCACTCACCTCGCGCCGTCGCCGACCACTCCAGCCGCATCCTGTACACCTACGACACCGTCATGCACGGGTTCGCCGTCCAGCTCACCGGCGACGAGGCCCGGCGCATGTCGGGCGCCGAGGGGGTGACCGGCGTGTACGAGGACAGGCTGCTCCGTCCGAGGACCACGAGGACGCCGGGCTTCCTCGGTCTGGACCCCGGCTTCGGCGCCTGGCCCGACACCGACTTCGGCGACGGCGTCATCATCGGCTTCGTCGACTCCGGCATATGGCCGGAGAGCCCGAGCTTCAACGACCAGGGGCTCGGAGCCGTCCGGTCGAGTTGGCGCGGCAAGTGCGTCGACGCCGGGGACTTCAACGCCAGCTTGTGCAACAACAAGCTGGTAGGTGCCAAGGCCTTCGACGCTGCCGCGGCGATCAAGGGCAACGGCCCCCACTCCCCGAGGGACACGGACGGGCACGGCACGCACGTGGCTTCAACCGCCGCCGGCTCCGAGGTCGGCGACACCGGCTTCCTCGTGTTCGCGCGGGGCACGGCGAGGGGCATGGCGCCCAAGGCGAAAGTCGCCATGTACAAGGTGACCGAGAATAAGTCCTCGGACATTGTCGCGGCAATGGACGCCGCGGTGAAGGATGGCGTCGACGTCCTCTCCCTCTCCCTCGGCGACGACGACCCGCATCCCTTCTACAATGACAGCCTCGCCGTCGCGGCGTTTGGCGCCGAGCGCAAGGGCGTCTTCGTCGTCCTTGCAGGAGGCAACACCGGGCCTGATGCGTCCACGGTGACCAACGTGGCGCCGTGGATGACCACCGTCGGCGCCGCCACCATGGACCGGCTGTTCCCAGCGAAGCTCAACCTGGGAGACGGAGCAGTGGTCACCGGGCAGTCCCTTTACACTTTGAAGTCAAGCTCAAGCATCATGACCCCTCTGGTGTTTAGTGCCTGCAACGACGATGATGATCTGACGCCGGACAGGATCAGGGGCAAGATTTTAGTCTGTATGGATGGAGAAAAAGGAGATCATCTCCAGGTCCGGGACCGGGATGCTGGTGCTGCCCGCCCCGCCGGCACTGTTCTAGTGGACAGCGCCGGCTGGTTGGAAGGCGGCGTTGTAGGCGTCGGAGCCCAGGATTTCACGGCTCCCGTCCTCGTTCTGAGCCTCAGCGCCGGCGAGAAGCTCAGGAGCTATGCTGAGTCAGCTCTGCATCCAACGGCGGCCTTCAGCTTCACCTGTGAGACGGCCATCAGCAAGAACCGGGCGCCGATGGTGTCGAGCTTCTCGTCTCGGGGCCCCAACCCGGTCACCCCTCATCTCCTCAAGCCCGACGTCATCGCGCCGGGGGAGAGCATCCTTGCCGCCTGGAAAGGCGACTACATAATGGAGTCCGGCACATCCATGGCGTGCCCGCACGTCGCCGGCGTCGCGGCGCTGATCAAGAAGAAGTACCCCAGCTGGACGCCGGCCATGATACGGTCGGCGCTGGTCACGAGCGCCGGGACGCTCGACAACGTCGACCGGGAGATCCAAGACAACGCCGTCTTCGAAGGCCGCGGCATCACCGCGGCGACGCCGTTCGCCGCCGGAGCCGGGCACGTCCGCCCCCAACTCGCGCTGGACCCGAGCCTCGTCTACGATGCCGGCGAGCGGCAGATCATCTGGGAGAACGAGAAGCATGAGGTCAGGAGCCCAGTGGCCTTCCAGTGGAACAACTGATGACTTCCAGTTACAGTAGAAACTTGCAGATTTGCAGTGGAATAAGAAGTGAAACTGTGTTGATGAGTTGATCGGTCAAGGAAAATTCAGTATTACTCTGACCTGTGCTGTGACTCTGTCAGAGCTATCGATGTCAATAAGAGTTACATAATCTTCTTGTGTTCTCTTGTTGTTTTGCTTGTGTGCCTGAACATGACACAATTGCGCATTTTGTCTTCTTCAGAATTGCATGTCCTCCAAGCCGGTAAAGGTGAGCAGCAGAGAGTAGTGCCTGCCATCGAACAAAGCCACACCTATAGCCACAAAGATCCCCATATTTTTCATCCATACTTGGGCAACAGACAAACTGATCGGTCCAGTAGGGTCTGTCTTTGGGCCTAAGGCCTTGTACATGTGGATATTTTTCTCATAAATTAGTACAAAAAGATCCATTAGGGACTTCGGGCACATCATCTGGGAGAACGAGAAGCATGAGGTCAGGAGCCCAGTCGCCTTCCTGTGGAAGAACTGATAGACTTGGAGTTCTCTCTAGCGTTGTAATTGCTCGTTGGCCCCCTTTGGCCCGGCAGACTTGTTTTTATTTCAATTATTCCCCTGCCGAAACCTGATGCAGAGGAATCAGACTAGCATGAAGACAAGAGGTTATGCAGCTCGGCTGTTTCGCTATGACTGATGTCTGTTTGGTGCCACGGTGAGTTTGAGTTCTGTGTTAATCTTCCCCATCGGTAGAGTTTCTAGGGCTGCCTTTGGTTCCCTTGTTCGTAAACAGTCTTTCGTAACTCCCATCAGTACTTGTACTTCTAGCACTACCCAGCAAATGTTTTCTCCATCAGTGATGGAAAGTAGGATCGATCAGAACTTGACCAGTAAAGTACAATAGCTAAGATGTGATCCCTGAACACACTGATTAGTTTCACTGCCGTTTTTATCACTAGTGCTGCTCTTGGACATTTGGACCTCGATCTTAACTCGTTTGAACACCCATACGACTTCGTGCAGCAAAGCTCGGCCCATGGCATTTAGGATTTGCAGATGAACCTCCACCCCGTTACACTGCCTTTCCTATGAGCACTGTGCAGATATATATTTTCATTTTTCAGTCAAGGTTCAAGGAACAAGGTTGTTCACAGCGTTTCCATTGTCTGTCTGTATTGGTTATCCTGCTCTGGTGAACACAGAATGAAGGATAAACTCTTCATGGCTGTGAGAGATGTATTTGCGTTATCTCAAGCTAGACCTTCCCTTAGTTCAGGTAGCAAAAGACACCATGACGGTTGACTAATTCATCATTGTAGAGAGTATATATAAACTGAAGATAGCATGCATATATGTGCTCTATATGCATTAATGCATATTAGAAAGACCATTGGTCCTGCTTTATTAGAAAGCAATTTAGATCTGCTGGGGATGCCAGCTTTCACATTCATGCAAACTGTCGAATCAAAATGATCTCTAACACCTAAGACACCTGACCCGCCCAGCCGCCCTCTCTCTAAACCTCCTCAAGAACCAAGTTCACGAAAAGGGACTTCCATACAGATGCGATATCATCACCAAAAGAAAGTTCATCCTCTATGCTCTATCAGTTACCAAAACTTTTGATTGTTTATCAATTTTTCAATTATACATGTTTCTTTTCAAACCGCAGATTTTAATGATCGACACAAAGCCCTGTCACTACATTCTGAATTATGGGCATGTACATCCATACTAAAAGGATCCTAGAGAACTGAAAACACTTTCTACCTAAAAATCTACACCCACCCCCTCATAGGGGACCCACCTATCGGGTTTTGGAGAGGGAAGGAGAACAAGAAACACAAGAAAACAAGAAAAAATTGGATGTTCCAGACGCTTTTAGTTCATTCTCCGTAAAACTTTTTTCACCGCGCGTTTTGTACCCGCCCGCGCGTACCCACCTCTGGCCAGGTGGGCCCCTACCTCTCCACACGTGCACACAATTATCCCGTATTGCTAATAAACAATAGATTGAAGAGTTTTTCTTCATATAAATAAAGACCAGCTAACTTGAAAAATGATGTGCCTCTAGATTTGAGAATACCTAAAGCTTTATATACACAAGTGCGCACGAACTTGTGCAACCAACTAGAAAGCATCTTTATATGTTATATTTAATTTATTTTATTTTATACATGTGCGTGCGCACATGTGACTTTGCTAGTGTTCAATAAGATTAGAGTACTTGGCCTTTTTCTATAGATGTAAATGTTTCTTGGAATCAGATGTTTTGTGCTTCTTTGATGCCAATCCGGATGGGAAATTATTTGCCCATTTCTATACTTCACCGCAAGATATGAGATGTAACTTTCTTTGATGCCACATCGGATGGGAAATTACTTACCCATTTCCACATCTCCACCTTTTCTTACAGATATGGATATTTAGGACAACTTTTGCAGATATGGATATTTAGAGTCATCTTACTCAGCCTGTATCCTGGGAAAGAGTTGGTACCAAAGGTTTGTTCACATCTACCAAAGCGAGACCGCTCGCTTTTGTCCTGTTCGAAATTAGGAATCCAAAACGCTAGACGAAACCGCTGCATTTAGCTTCCAACCCATGCCTCAATACAAGAATGTTAATGTGACGGAGAGAGCTCACCCACACTCCCTCCATCACATGCTAGGATTGATCCAAGAGTTCACATGAGGTGGGTGGATGAGGACTGATCATTCAAGAATCCAACCCTAGATGGCTTGCTTCCATCACTAGACTAGCCACTAGCCAACAGATACTCTGATGGTGAAATGTTGTGAATTGTTATAGCCTGTAATGTTGTCTGCAATTTCCATAAGCTAATCCACATTTTCTAACAACACCTCATATATTATCACTAATGTAGTTTGACAGCTATTACACTGATCCTGAGCTTCGGCATATATAAATAAAAACCTCCAGAGTACACATCCATTCCATCACCACAAGTCCACAACCACATGCTTTGCACCTCAGCAGCAATGGCCTCCGTGATACCCCTTCCCTTGCTGTACTTGCCATTGCTTCTCCTCCTTCCACGGATCACCCACTCAGCCGTCATCCCAAAACCCAAGAACCTCACTCACAACAAGCCTCATCCATGGAACACCTACATTGTCCATGTCAACCACCTCGCCAAGCCGTCCCACTTCGCCACCCTCGGGCACTGGTACACCTCCATGGTCGCCACCCACTCACTTCGCTCAGCAGCCGACTCCAGACGCATCTTGTACACCTACGACACCGTCATGCACGGGTTCGCCGTCCAGCTCACCGGCGACGAGGCTCGACGCATGTCGGGCGCCGTGGGCGTGGCCGGCGTGTACGAGGACAGGCTGCTCCATCCCCAGACGACGAGGTCGCCAGGATTCCTCGGCCTCCTGGACCCCGGGCTCGGCGCCTGGAGGGACACGGACTTGGGCGACGGGGTTATCATCGGCTTCGTCGACACCGGCATATGGCCGGAGAGTGCGAGCTTCAACGACAGCGGGCTGGACCCCGTTCGGTCGAGCTGGGGAGGCAAGTGCGTCGACGCCGGGGACTTCAACGCTAGCCTGTGCAACAACAAGCTTGTCGGCGCCAAGGCCTTCGACGCTGCTGCGAAGGCTGCGGCGGCGATCAAGGGCAACGGCGGCACCCCCTCCCCGAGGGACACGTACGGGCACGGAATGCACGTGGCTTCAACCGCCGCTGGCTCGGCGGTCCACGACACCGGCACCCTCATGTTCGCGCGGGGCACGGCGAGGGGCGTGGCGCCCAAGGCGAGGATCGCCATGTACAAGGCGTGCGAGGTCTTCAAGTGCTTTCAGGCGGACGTTGTGGCGGCCGTCGACGCCTCAGTGAAGGACGGCGTGGACATCATCTCCATGTCCCTCCGTTTCCACCCGGTACTACCGTTCCACGACGACGGCCTCGCCATCGCGACGTTTGGCGCCGAGCGCAATGGCGTCTTCGTCGCCCTCGCGGGCGGCAACGAAGGGCCAGGTGCATCTACGTTGTCCAATGTGGCGCCTTGGATGACCACCGTCGGCGCCTCGACATTGGATCGGTTGTTCCCGGCGAATCTCAAGCTTGGGAACGGCGTACTACTCATGGGTCAGTCCCTTTACACCATGAAGGCCAGTGGCGCCACCATGATCCCGCTGCTGTCCAGCTCCTGATGTTCAGATGATGCTCTCACGCCTGACAAGATCATGGGCAAGATCGTGGTGTGCGAAGACGGTGCAGCCGACCAAAGTATGGTGCGGAATGCCGGTGGAGCTGGACTTGTTGCCGTGGATCATACCAGCATGTTCCCAGATGGTATATCGGTCGACGAGGCCGTCTTCACCCTTCCGGCTCTCACTCTCAGCCACGCCGCGGGCGAGAAGCTCGGGGCATACATGGCATTGGCGCCGTACCCAGTGGCATCCTTCACCTTCTCCTGCGACACGGTGGTCGGGGAGAGCAGGTCGCCGATGGTGGCAAGCTTCTCGTCGCGGGGGCCGAACCCGCTCGTCCCTGAGCTCTTCAAGCCCGACGTCATCGCGCCGGGAGTGAACATTCTTGCGGCCTCGGCTGACGTCGACTCTCCAGCTACTAACGCGAGGAACAGCATGTACGAACTGGAGTCGAGCACGTCCATGGCCTGCCCGCACGTCGCCGGCGTCGCGGCGCTGATCAAGAAGAAGCACGGTGACTGGACGCCGGCGATGATACGTTCGGCGCTGGTCACGACCGCGGCGACGCTCGACAACACCGACCGGGAGATCCTAGACAACGGGGTCATCATCGACCGCAACAGCAACGTCGCCACGGTCCCGGCGCCGTTCGCCACCGGTGCCGGGCACGTCCGCCCGCAGCTGGCCATATGGACCCAGGCCTGGTGTACGACGCCAGCCCGCGCGACTACGTCGACTTCCTGTGCGCCCTCAACTACACCACGGAGCAGCTGCGCCGGTTCGCGCCCGAGCTCGCCGCGTGCACGAGGGACCTTCCCGGCGGCCCCCGCCGGCCTCAACTACCCGTCGCTGGTCGTGGTCTTCGACGGCCGCGCCCAAGTCCGCACGCTGACGCGAACGGTGACCAAGGTGTCAAAGGAGAGGCTGAGACCTACAACGTGATCGTCGCGGCGCCGGAGCAGGTGAGGGTGACCGTCACGCCAGCGACGTTGGAGTTCAAGGAGCACATGGAGACGAAGACGTACACGGCGGAGTTCAGAAGCTTTGCCGGAGGAGACGTCAAGGCAGGGTGGGATTTCGGGCACATCATCTGGGAGAACGAGAGGCATCAAGTCAGGAGCCCAGTGGCTTTCCTGTGGAAGAACTGATGACGTCCTTTCAGTACAAAGTAGCACTAGGATATGGTGTGGCTTGGACGTACTGGTGCTTTGCTGGTGATCACGAGAAACAGTATCCCTGCTGTGAGAGTTATCCATGTTTTCACATGATGAAATAAAATGGATCTGTCTATGCGGAACCCGAGTATTTTAGGAATACTCAACACTCGGGTGTTTATATGGAGCAGAACACCTGACTGGCTACATAAAAAAATTCGAGTGCTACAGTTGGACCCAACACACGTTTTTTAAGACCATCAGATTTCAATCTGGACAAAATTAAAAGACGTGCTACAAACTATATACACCGACACTTACATAGTCCTGATTGGTTAGATATTAGATTCGGCTAAAACATGAAGAATAATATCTAACCTATAAAATTGACAGTACAAATAGTACTGTCAATTAGAAGCTATTGTACTGTCAATTAAAAGCTATTGTACTATCAATTTAAAATTGATATACTGTCACGTTCTAATTTAAATAGGATTACATTTAAATCAAAGTGTATTGTTTACATTACTTTAAAACATACCGACATAAGCAAATAATGAGCTGAAATGGAGAAGCGGAGAAAAGGCGAGGTGAGGAAAAGCTGGTTAAAAAACACACCGTGAATAGATAAGCAACGGCCGTCCATCGAACAAATTGAAACATGCGCTGACATATGGGGCCCACGAAAACAGAAAAAAAAAAGATAGCCAACCAACATCCAACGAACAGGAAGCAACATCAACAGACCTCAGAACCACAAACATCTAAAATCTTATTATCAGATACAGACAACAACATATTAACAGAACAACACATAATAAGATCAACATATTATTTTATAGTCAGTCAGATAACAAATAAAATGGGCCCTACTGAAACCCGAAAAATGAAAATAAAAATTAGTCAACACATCAACAGATTAGCAAATTAAAGATATACAAAAGCAAATAAACAGATTAACAGATTATTTTCTATAGTCAGTCAAATACAAATGAATTGGGGTGCTACTAAAACCCAAAAAATGCAAATTTAAAAATACAAATATCAAATACATGTAAAGGTAATGCAAAAGAAAATAGAAATAATACTGTTAATTAGAAGCTAATTTACATTTAAAAGATATTCAAATATAAAATTATAACAGTTACATAACTAACCTATAAAATTGACAATACAAATAGTATTGTCAATTAGAAGCTACTGTACTGTCAATTTAAAACTTCCATACTGTCACATTCTAATTTAAATAGAATTACATTTACATCAAAGTGTATTGTCCACATTACTTTAATTCATCAAAATTGGTAGAAACCAGACTAAAAGTTCAACCATAATAGTAGAGAAGCAAGCAAAGGTAGGGACCTATCATCTCGCGAATAATAACTACAACAAAACCTGATGAAATCTAACAACCCTAGGGTTAATCTCAGATGCAGAAATAATGAATCAATAAAGGGGACAACCAAAAACAATTAGCGCAGTAAAATTAGGGTAATCACCGATCTAAATTTACTACGGGAACAACAAATCCACTCACCAGAGTCAAAATCGCCAGAGAGCCTAGCTAGTGGTCTTGCCGCATGCGCGAGAGAACAGACTGAACAGGGAAAGAAATGGGGAAAGCTAGAGGATAACGGGACAGCCAAGAATATAAAAGGGCGCGATCCCCAAAATTAAACAGTACAGATTGACAAATAGGGCCTACAGAACAGTACATCCAAAAATGAAATCCAGACCACAACAAATATCGGACGCTGGAGAGAATCGCTGAGCCAAATCGGACGCAGCAAAAAACGCGTGCTGCGGCCTCCAGAAACACTCGAGTAATGTTTAGATTTATCCAATAAAATATATAAATATTCCAAACTCTACATCACCGGTATATATATAAATATCCCAAACTCTACGTCAACCTTAGTCATGGAACATCTACACTGTGTCCATGATGGAGTGTAACAAGCTGCCGGAGGGTTTGTGTATTGCGTTGCCTATAGATGATGTTGGTAATTTTCGAGCAGGGTTTGGTTGCCAATTAACCATGTTATCTGGAATATACAAACTTTTGGGACTAGTAGTCTAGTAGCAAATTAGGACTGCATGCGAGGATGGTCTTAAACTCTTAATGGTCAGAGCTTCACGCAAGTACTGACTTAATAGAGTTAAGTCCATCATGGGTCTTCAAACTTGTCGCGTTGTGTCATCCCGGTCTACAAACTTACAGAATGCAAATGCATATCCCTAAATTTAGCTTAAGATATCATCCCAATCCCGGAATTCTCAAATTGCATATTCAACTCACTAAACTTAGCTTCAAGTGTCATTCCGGTCCCTAAACTCATAAATATATATATTTTCAGAGTATATTGGCACATATTTAACTCAAAAACTCCCATTATTCTGTTGAAAAGAAATTTCAGCTAAACAACGAGGTATCGATAGCTCTTAAGGGATTAAATTTGGATTCTTTCCTACCCATTCTGTTAGCTACTCAAGTTTTTTAGGGCCTGTTTGGTTACTTGGTGCTAAACTTGTACTGTCTAAACTAGGTGTACAAAATTTAGACACCCTATGTTTGGTTGTTTTGTCTAAAAGTGTCAAAAGATGTGATAAAAGACCAAAATACCCCTAATTACTGCTGGCCATGGCTTTGAAAAAGTGGGGACCGAGTGCAATAATGAGGGCAGGTGAGGGAAAAGAGACCCTTTAGATGGTTTTAGCACCTCTTTTGGTGCTAGATGTGCTACAACACTTTAGACACCTTTAGACAACAGTTTAGACATGATGTTTGGCACTTTAGACACCAAACTGTCTTAGTTTAGTTTAGCATCTAGTAACCAAACATGCCCTTAATTATTGAAACTTTGCAAGTTATTATATATTTGGCCTCATCCTACTAATATGTGTAGACGCAATTAAATAAAACATTTTTTAACATATATACATGTTAAATTTGTATGGTTATATTACGAGTTCGGGGACCAGGTTGACAATCGAAGCTAAGTTTAGGGGGTTGAATCTCCAATATTTGAGTTCAGGGACCGGGGGGACATCCGAAGCTAAGTTTAGGAAGTCAAATCAGCAATTTGCAAGTTCGGGGGTCGGGATGATAAAACATGACAAGTTAAAGGACCGGTAATGTACTTTACTCATTAGATATTTTTTGATGAAAAAGTACTGACTTAATATTAGCCCTCAATCAACCCCACTAAGCTCTGAACATCTGATAATTAAGTATTTCTTCTGCAATAGAGCACTCATCTATGCCCAAAGAAGCAAAGCGATCCTAAAAATAATGTCAATCAATTTCCGCTAAATTACATGATGTTATATATAGCAGGAGTTGATTAAGATACACATCCACTCAATCCGTTCCAAATTGTATCTGAACACCTGTCCATCGATTTCCAACCATTTAGCCGGAATACAAGTTGTCAAGGACCAGGGCTACATGCAAGGACTATCTTAATTGTTTGCTCAATTCAGCAAGGTCAAACTAGTGATCAATTAATTTCGTGTCAATCATTTTTTACTAAATTGCAAATTTGCAAGATACTCCTACTATGTATACCAGGAGTTGATTTACATCTAATCAATGTTTTCCATTTGTTGGCAATAACACCCAGGCCAAGCTATCGCTATTTAAATGCCCCCCAGTCGTCCTCTGTCATCTCCACAACAAAAACACTTGCATCTCCCCCCCCCCCCGCCCCCCTCTCTAAAAAAAAGGCACTTGTATCTCCCAAAGAATCATCGCAAGCCCAACGATGAGAACCGGATTCCTATTTGCCATCGTCGTTGTATCCATTTACATTGCCGCAACACCCACCATGGCAATTCATGGCGAATTATACCGTATACCAGACGTCAACATTGCAGATATCCAAGAGCTGGGAAGGTGGGCTGTGGTGGAGCACGTCAAAAAGGCCAATGACGGGATCAAATTCAACAAAGTGGTGAGCGCCGAGAATCAAGGTAACAACTTCGATCTCATCATCGAAACATGGAACAGAGATGGCAAGGATGCCAAGTATGAGGCGAAGGTGTATCTCGGGGATTTGGGGGACAAACGCACTCTCTTGTCTTTTCAACCGGCTAACTGAAAGACAATTGGCATGGTGATGATTTTCATGCAAATATTTGAAATAATAAGAGAACGTCAAGATGCTTTTCTTGTGCATGCGTGATATGAGGTCAACTCTGATGATCATATATACTACGATGTAAAAGGAACTCTGATGATCATATAGCAACTAGCAAGATGGCCCGCGCAAACAGCGCGGGTAGCTAGCCTTTTATCATCTTAATATTTGGACTCTTTTTATTTGAAAATAAATTATTCAAAAATATGTTTTTTTATTATCATTCTTGGTACAAATGGTCTAAACCAAGAAGTCGTAACTTTTATTGGCTGTGTTTAGTTCCAAAAAGTGGATGGAAGAGTTTGGTGAAAATGTCACATCCGATACTGTAACGCACTGTAACACTTTTCATTTGTTTGTGGTAAACATTATCCTATCATGACCTAAGTAGGCTCGAAAGATTCGTCTCGTCGTGTATATCAAAATCATGTAATTAGTTTTTTTATTTACCCACGTTTAGTGTTCCATGCATGAGGAGAGAGATTTGATGTGATAGGTGAATAGTGAAGTTTGGAAAGAGAATTTTAGGAAGTTTGGTGATGGGATGGGGAACTAAACACAGCCCCAATTTTTGTAGCAGAAATATAAAATCATAATAAAAATAATACCTTATGCAAAACATTTTTTGTGCTTCTTAAAAGTAATATGATTTTTTGTATTGTAATGTGAATTCATGTTGGAGAGTATTAGTTATTTTGATAAATTATTCTTTTCATTTAAAAAGATAATTTGGATGGTTAGTACTTTTTTTTAGTCTTACGTTGAGAAGAGGTGACGAATGTAGCCCAACGTTACTCAAATCAAATTATTTTGTAAAATTGGTCTAGTTATATTTGACTTGTCTCTTCAAATTTGTATTAGTGGTTGCAATAATCTACATAATGTTTTATCATTCACTGTTATTTTTCTATTCTTCTAATACATCTAACTATTATGACTTGGATATATGATTATCAACAATGAAGTTATGACTTTGAAAACTACACTTGAGTATCTCCTATTGGTGTGCCATGGCTCTAAGTTAACAGATATACGACAATTGCGTAAATCCATCTCCTTCTTCTCTTCTTCTTTTCATTCACTTTCATAATTGAACGGCAGTAAAAAGAAACACTCGGGCTCCTTATCTAGATTTCACACCGGTTCGCTGCTCTATTCATCTGATTTGCGTGAACTAAGAGCAATTCCAACCCAACTCCTATTTTTGCCCCCTACTTCATTTGGATGAGAGTCTCTCATCTATTTTCTCTCTCCTACTTCGCAATCATCTCCAACAAACCTCTCATACTTGCACCCCTTATCCCATTCTCCTATATTTTATTTATTTAAAGTGGACCCGTTGCTTCCGTCTCGATGCGGAAGTCGGGAATGGATGACGGTTGTTGGTAAGTGGGATGAGAGACTGAATAGGGGCTCTCAGATTCAGGAGAGTGAGACCGCTGAATAGGAGGTCTCCTAAAGTTAGGAATAAGATATGAGGTCGGTTGGTGATGTTTTTTTGGCCTTCTCTCCTAAATCTAGAGTAGGAGGGGAGATGAGAGGTGGGTTGAAGTTCCTCTAATCCATCTCTCTCTGTGACTCTCTCACTCTCCGGTGAGACTGGAGACGGGCAGCGCGAGGCTGCAATGGGCGGAGCGTATGTCGTGTTGTGCGAAGGTTGCTTGTGGCCTGCGGTCCTAGCCCCGTGCTCTTCTTCTGACGGGGCCGGGGTTAGGTCACTGCGCTGGTGGCCTCGATCGAGGATGCGAGACCGCACGGGCAGCACAGCGCGTGTTGGGCATGGACCAGCTCGCGGCACGCAATCCCAGTCTGGTACGCAACTTCCGATGGGTAGGCTCGGCTCGCGGTGCCCGGTCGTGCTGCTGGCGGCATCAATAGGGTCACCGGGAGAGAGTCGCTGTGCTTGGTATTTTTTTTTTGTATTTGTGAAGTTGCGATTGCAATTTGTATCCTTTTACCTTGTTCCTTATTGTACTGTGACAGGAGGAGGACTTGGGCACTTCCGGAGTCTGGCTCGTGCTTCGCAGGAAGAGAAGAGGAAGGGAACATCGTGCGATAAGATATCATGATGCCGTAAGCACATGTAAAATGCTGATGTATGGATTTTTTTTAAACCGTTAGATCTTCATAAAATTCGATGGTGTATATTCTTCTCCTTTTTAGATTAATGTGATAATTTTTTATCCTCTTGGTGAATGTGGTGGCTCATTTTAACACTGTACATCGCCAATCATTTAGTTGCCCTAGCGGGGAAGTTTCACTGCTACACTTCGATTCCACCGGTGGCTATTATCAGAAAGCCAAGTTTGAGTTTCACCGCTACTTTTGCCTTTTGCCATCGTTGATCAGTTATGAAATATTCCTTGCCCCTTCGTTGGTCCGGTATATGTGGATTAATAAAACAAATAGAGTTCTATGTGACCTCTCACGCATGTGTCTAAAGTTGCATCGTATGAGTAACATATTTCTTTATTATGCTTTTATTTAATCCAATGAATAATATTTTATATTTTTGTATCGATTAATGTGAAGATTAATTCGATTACGTCATATAGAATTCTTTGCTCAAGTCCCGGCAGAGCTAACATATTTTTCAGTCGTATTGTTCATCCACACGTCTCTTTTCTTTTTCCTTTCTCAATTCTCGATACCTCCCTTGCCAAATATATATGAGTAAACATGGAATTAGCATGTATATGATGTGTGTATTTGACACATACTTATATCCTTATTTCCAATCACGGCATCAATTGCTATTTTTCTTATTTTTTAACTCTGAATTTATATATTTACTAATTTATATATTTACTAATCATATTGGACATGGACTCTTTTGGTTAGTTTAGACCGTTAGATCTTCATAAAATCTGACGGTGTAAATTCTTCTCTTTTTTAGATTAATGTGGGAATTTCTTGACCCTCTCGGCGAACGTGATGGCTCACTTTGACACTATTGTATTAATATAATAGATAGATAGCCCGCGTAAATTTGCGCGGGTAGCTAGTTTTTTATACTCATATTTAGAGTTTTATAACTTAAATATAATTTTATTTAAATATCTATTGTTCCATTGTCTATACGGTTTGACCAAGTGTGTCTTAACTGTCATGTCTTTTTTATTATCGTGTATGTGGCACCTTGTATGACTTAATGATGCAACCTTTTATTTACTATTGTCTTTGATATTGATTCTTTGATCAACTTATAATTTTTTTATTTAATTAATTTAGAATCTAACTATTTATTTACTATAGTCAATGGACTTTAAGGGTTAATATAGATTATTAGATCTTACCAAAAACCAACTGTGTGTATTATTCTTATTTTAATTAATATGGTAATAATATTATATTATTAAGATTAACTATACCAATACCTCTCAAACCGAACTCTTTAAATACTAAATGGAGGCTACCTCTACTACTTAAAGAGCCACAAAAATACTGCAACTCCAGCAATAGCCCTCATAAATATAGGGCTTTCTATAGACCCCTGAAAATGGAGTGTGGATTTGAAAGCCTCCCAAATTAGGGAGCAAGTAGAGGGTCTGTTGGAGTGCAACTTTTTTGACCCTAAATTTGGTACATGGGCTTGTTGGGTATACTGGAGTGTAACTTTTTTCTGGACCCTCTAAACTTGGGATAGGGGTTGGTTGGGTTTGCTAGAGTTGCTCTAAGATAATAGATTGTGTGACCTAATATTGAGGTAGCGATCGTGGGTAAGTGAATAAAGTAATCCATATAAATTCACATATACAAAATGCAACTTACTGACATGAGATGCTTCCTCCCTCAATGAACACGCGAACTACCTTGACGAATACTGCTATTTTTTCTAATTATGCAGTGAGAACTTAGGCTGCACTAACCAATGGGTGCCTATCACGGTTATGGATCAATTTTTTGACTTTTTCCACCTTCGGTAAAAGATGGAGTAATATATAGACATGGTTGATGCCCGATCTAGTGAATGATCAGCAGTAGTTTACAGTTCCATGATTATATCGGGCATCAAGAGAAGCATTTATTTGCCCGGCCTATTGTTACTCAACTTCCATGTCAACATATGTGCACAGCAAGCACGTTCATCATCAAAGTCGTACGGCACATGAGTTTCTTCGCTTTGCTCTTTTTCTTACATCTGCTCCTTCTTGCACTGACTCGTTAACGAAGACCATCAAACTTTGAGTGTGGGCAAAGCATTTGATGATGTTCCATGAGTGATGAGCGTGGCCATAGTCCCTTCAGATACGGAGAATATTTCTCTCTCATGGTGCTCACAACCTTGGTGAACGCGCTAAATCTAAGCACCTTTCATTGGTTACATGTGCAAATCAATGTGATGTCCTTCGCTTATTGCTGAACGCTACACCACCTCAGTTTCTCCGTTTTGTTTTTCCTCTCTCTGCTCCTTTTTGCACCAATTCGTTAACAGAGTCATTAACAGAGACCATCAAATGGGTTTGAGCATGGGTAAGCCATTTTATGATCTTTCACTTACGTTGGCAAAGACACTGAGTGCTAAGCGTGGCATGGTGCTCAATCCGGCAGCGATTCGCTTCCTTCGGACAGGGAGAATTGTTCTCTCCCGCTGTGCTCACAGTCTTGTTGAACACCCTAAATTTGAGCACCTCTCATCAGGTACTTGTGTAGATCGACGCGTTGTGCTCCGCTCATTGTTGAACATTGCCTCCTATATAGAGGAATGTGGTAGGGTAGATGGGGCTTCAGGCTGTTCGCACCCATCATACTCTATTCTGATTCTCTAAACGAAATATTCCTACCTAGTCATCGAGATTCTCACCACTATATCAATTTCTTCTGCACCCGTTATCCTCTATATCTTATATTCTATACCAACTACCTATATCTTATATTCTATACCAACTACTAACATGTGATCCCACCCATCTCTTCTTCTCCTTTTCTTTCACCGACGCCACCACTCCCCCCCGGCCCCACTATATCCCTCTCCCTTTATCTCCCCCCCTCTCTAGTGGCGGCAGCGGTGGCGAGGGGTGCCGGTCTCCTCGGCTGGCACCCTTCAGCACCACCGGCCTCCGGCGGCACGCAGAGCGGCCGGACCCCCGAACTTCGAAGACGTGCGGGCGGCTCCCACAGTGGCTGCGGATGGCTCCTGCGGCGGCGACGGCGGCGGACGATCGCGCGGCGACGCAAAGGACCCCGCGGCCACGGACGGTCGCGCAGCGGCGGTGGAGGGCTCCCGCGGTTGCCGCGAATGGCCACGTGGCGACGATGGAGGGGTGGTGGCGGACGGAATAAAGCGGTGGTGAGGGATGCTGGTCTCCTCGTCTAGCACCCTTCAGCACCGCCAGCCTCTGGCGGCGAGCGGAGCGGCCGGACCACGAACTCCGAAGATGCGTGGACGGCTCCCATGGCGGCTGCGAATGGCTCCCACAGCGGCTGCGAATGGCTCCCACGGCAGATGATCGCGCGGTGGTGGTGGAGGGCCCTCGCGGTAGCCATGAACGGCCACACGACAATGGTGGAGGGCCCCCACGGCGGCCACGAACAACCACGCCACGATGGTGGAGGACTGCACGACGATGGTGGAGGGCTTCCACGGCGGCCGAGGATGGCCTCGCGACGACGGTGGAAGCCTCCTACGGCGGCCACGAACGGCTGCGCAGCGGCGGCCTCAGATGGGTGGCGGCGGACGGAATAATATAGACCGTTAGATCTTCATCAAATCCTATGACATATATTCTGTCTCTTATACACATCTAGA